>CATKHJ010307109.1:0-11074 GCA_949750685.1 Vernicia montana
AATTTAAACTTTGATAATTTTAAAAGTTATATAAGAAAATATAATACTTCTATGTCCATAAAAAAAATAGATCCTATAAAGGGAATGAAAAATAATAATAATAAAAATAAATTTATACACAAAAAGACATGGATTAATAAATCTAGAAATATTTATATTTATTGAATAAATTTTTTTGAGATAAACTGTTTTCACATTAGAAAATTTTATATTTTTAACATAGTCAAGTTTATTCCTTATTTATTTTTAAAAAGCAAGAAGTTTAGGGGAGGTGACTATAGGTTAATAATTTAATAACAAAAATTTTTCCTTTATGTATTATTCTCAGTTTTCACATTAGAAAAGTGTATACTTTTTACATAGTCAAGTTTAGTCTTTATTTATTTTAAAAAAACAAGAAGCTTTAGGGGGAGGTGACTATAGGTTAAAAATTTAGGCTCTATTTGTTTGGCGAAAAATATTTTTTTGGAAAACATTTTTCATATTTTCTGACGTTTGAAACGTTTTAGAAAATTAGTTAACAAAAAATATTTTCCTGGTCAATGGAAAACTAAGTCTTCTTTAAGAAAAATGATTTCCTCTTTTTAAAATGGGAAGTCGTTTTTTGAATTTAACAAACTCATTATAATGAAAGAAAAATATGTAAATATAAATTTATTAAATATAAATTTATTAATCTACCGATCACCGATATTCACTACCGACGATCACTGATCACCAACGTCAGTTGCTACCAACCACTGTTAGCCCCTGCTAACCACCGCCAACTACCACCGACCTCCAGCGACCACCAAATTTATTATTTTTATGTATTTTCTCATACTTAATAATAAAATTTTAAAATTATGAAATTATTATAAGTTTAAATATGTTTATAGTTTTATAAATTGAAATTTTTAATATTTTATAAATAATTTTTAATTTTAGAACCAAACAACATAAAATTAATTTTTGGGAAAATATTTTCCAAAAATAAATTATTTTCTACGAAACAAACGGATTCTTAATAACAAAAAAAATTTCTTTGCAGATTATTCTATGTTTTCACATTAGAAAAGTATATACGTTTTACATAGTCAAGTTTAGTCTTTATTTATTCTAAAAAAAACCAAGAAGTTTAGTTCTAAATTTCGTTATTCTTTTAATTAATTATGTTTTCTTTTTAGTATTTTTAAGGTATTTAAGTGTTTTTGTTAATTTGAAATATTCATATAAGAAAAAGAAAATTAAGACTCATTTGGATAACCATTTGATCTTCAACATTTAGTAGTTAAATTAAATACTCAATTGTCATAACAGAGCGTTTGATAAACAAAAAAAAAAAAAAAAAAAAAACTAGTCATGATTAACTTTTGATATTGTTGATTAATTTTTTTAGAATGTGAGTGTGTGTAACGGTGCGGGTTTCATGGGGAAGAATATTGCTAATAAAGGTCCCAAATCAAATATGGAGTAATTCCGAGTTATATAGAAGAAGTTATGAGATACTCTCCTCCTCGCACCTAGTGGTTTCTCCTCCTCGCGCAGCCCAGTTTGCTCATATCGCATATATAGGTGGGGGTACTATGGTGTTGGCTCTCCACCATCCCCGAGCCCAGTTGTCGGCCATTGAGCTGTGGCTTAAGCGAGCTACCCTAGTGAGAACTAGGAGGCGGGCTTTGTACTTTGGAAAGAGAAGTACGGGGTCTCCATAGAGAATGAGCTCTATGGACACTATAGGGCCGGAATGCCCATAGTGCGCCCTACTCCTTGGCTTGAGGTTCCTACACTGGGGAGATTATGCCTCACGGCTTCCCCAATTGGCTTGCAGGTCGGCCATACTCGGATTTGACACTCGGTTGGCATTAATAGTTGGCTTTCGTAACTTGGCTGGCCTAAATAGATGGAAGTCTAGGTGCCGCACGGGGATTTAGGCTTGGCCAAATCCTAGCCCCGTGACAGTTTGAGAGGAAACATTTCAATATGTGCTTTTAGAAGACAAGGAGTAAAAGTTGGACCATATTAATTTTTGGTAGGCCATACATTAAGGTGTTGAATTATTTTGTTTTGTTGTATAAAAAGTTTTAAATATAATGTAATGAGTATTATATTATTAATTTTTTATGTCTTAAAAATTATAATGCTCATTATATTGAAAAAAAAAAAAAAAAACATGTATTGTCCATTACATTTATTATTTGCTATTTCTTATCTTTTTTATACAACAATTTTTTTTTTCTTTTTGTTGCAATAATTTTTTTGAATGTTATTTTTCTTTTCTTTTTTTATAATAAATATTTTTTGCATGGCTTGTTTTCATTTTTTTTATGAATTATTTTTTTATTATTTAAAAAAATTTAATGATATGTTTTTTTTACAGCAATTTTTTTAATGGTCTAATTTTTTTTTAAAAAAAATTTATTACTACTTTTCTTTTTTACAACACAATTAATATTTTTCTTTTTTTACCATTATTAATACTTATCATTTCTTTTATTATATTAATTTTAATATAATTAATTAACTTAAATAAATATGATTTAAAATTCAATATCTTATTTTTATTATTATAAAATAATTAATTATTTTAATCATTACATTACATGATTATTTCATTTATACTTCAAAACAAAGTAATGTAATGTTCATTATATTACATTACATTGTATTTTTTTATTCCATTATATAGTTAATTACGTTACGTAATACTAAACGTGAGTTGTTATATCATGGACTTGGGTGCACCCCTTATGTGGTTCCCAACACTCACAACACATATCAACTTTCTTTTTTTTGTCCTTCAACGTGGCGCGCGCACGTGATACACATACACGCGATAATTTTTTTTTATATGACAAAACGAATCAAGTATATGTTAAAACCATAAGTATCAATCATAAAACTATAATTTCATAGGTTAAAAACAAAAGATTTATAAGTTATAAACTATAGGTTCATCACACGTATACCTAAGATTTATAAATTATAGTTCAGAAATTCATAAATTAAAAAACAGATTCATATGTTAAAAACATGTTCATCAGTAAACATTATACATTTCATCATTTATAAATTAGAGATTCATCACTATTAAATTATAATTGGTTATTTTTTTTTGGAATCGCTTTACTATATCCATAATATAAGAATTGTTTTTCAATGAACTTGTTACCATTGCTAAATGAATATGTAACTTCTCACAAATGAACCTACACCTTATGCAAAATAATGAACTTGTCATTGTATTCCAATGAACCTTTAACCAAATGAATTTGCAGGTTATATATAATGAACCTACTACTTTTACAATGATATTTGCATTTGATTATTTTATCAGGTTGATCACAGAATATCAGCCTCACAATAACCCTTTGATACATAAGTTGTACACCTACAGAGCGATTCACATTTAAAACATTTAAAATGCGAATCGAATTTTACCAAGTTTTGTATGATTGGTTAGGGTCTATTGAAAGTCATTTAAAACAAGAAAAGTGATTAAAAAAAAAAGAGCAATTCAAACAAAAAGAAAGATGCCAGAAAGCTTGAAAAGAAAGCGATTCAAAAACGCTTGAACAGAGAGAGAGAGATCTGATGGTGAGAAGTTATAGAGAGCAAAACGATGGTGAGAAGTTAAAGAAAGCGAAGAAGTAACCATTTCGATGCATTCATAATTTTTTTTTTTTTTTTATAACTGATTAGCTTCTCCCATGGCTATTTGATTTTCAAAAATTTAGTGAAAAAAAAAATGTGGGTGTTTTTAAGATTAGGGATGGATGCTAATGACGACGGAGGAGGAGGAGGAAGATAATTTGAAGAAGAAGAAAAGAAGATTCTGGAGAGAATTAATTATAAGTGACGTGGCCATTTATAATTTTTTCTTTTATAATTGACGTGGACACCCAGGTTCATAATGCTACGTGGACCTGAGTCCACGATATAATTTGTCTACCAAACGTAGCCTAAGTGTTTATATTTATTACGTCACGTTCTTAGGGTGTGCACAAAAATTAAAGAACTAATTAATTTCTTTAATTAGTAGAATAAAATAACTAAATTGCTCTTATTTTCTATTCTACTTAATCTCTAATCAAGGAGTATTAAAACTCTACTTCTCTCACCTCATATAAATTTATTGTTAGCACACTTCCTCTCTAACACTCTCTCTGCATTAGCCATTCTCCCCTACAACTAAAGGCAATTAATTTTTTCAATGCAAAATTATTTGTTCCATTCCCAACTAAAGATTACTCCCACCAAAAAATTAAAACTATTGATCTTTAAACATTAAAAATTTTTCTCACCAAAAAATTATGGATGCAATTTAAAAAATTTTCCACAAAATTATTTGTAAAATTTAAATATTGTGCTTTCCCACCAAAATTTGTTCTATAAATTACCCCTTTGAAGATTAAATAAACCACAATTAGAATATCGATGTAAGGCAAAATCATCAAATCCCTACACTTGAAATAGATCTAAACGTGGATATAACACAATTGTCATTGATGATGGAGATGGACAACAAGAGAAAGCACAAATTAATTTGTCACATTATAATTTTCATACTGCACATGCTGTTCTTGACTTCAATCATAGTCCAAATTCTCCAATTTCATCTTCAGATCATTTCTTGTTGGACTTAAACAATAAGCCATGCATAGAAGATGATACACATGTGGAAGAAGGACAGCCTATGTCACAGCAAACAAACTTAACCATCGGTATAATTTTTTTTTCTTTTTTTACATTCGTGTTATGATGCATGAGATCTTCTAATCTTAATTTGGACTAGTTATGGTTATGTTTAGTTATAGAAAATAAGTATTGTTTTCTAGAAAATTACTCCAAGAAAATTAGAAAAATAGAATTTAATGTTTACTTGTAAAAATTTTCTAAATAGAAAATTAGAAACTCGTTTTCCAAAAATTTCAAATTTACACTACCCTTTGAAAACCTATTTTAGATTGTTTTCTAAATTTTCATTTAATCACATTGAATAGAATATACGGAGTTTTCACTGTTCTGCGTCAAATGGACCGACTTTCAAATCCTTGTGTTGACATTCTCTCTAGCTTTTTTCTTTATTTTTTTAATTTCTCATTCATTTTGTCTGTTATTATATATTTACAGCAGCTCACTAGTAATTGGTCATACAATTTTAGTCATTTTTTATGTGGATACGCTTGCAGAAGAGTTCCTGAGCCGTTTGGACAAATAGCGGGCCAAGCAGAAGAAATAGTGGCCCGGAGCAGCTGGGATTTTGGGCCATGCAGATACTTGATTCAAAGGAAAATGATCCAACAAATCCGACTCATAGCTTTTGGCGATGATCAATGTCGTTTTTTGGCCAAATTCATTCATTTGGTTCCCTAAATTAGTTGTTTTTCAACTTATGGTAACTTTTCAATTTGCTTGTAACTTTTGGTAGGAAACTCGGATTTAGGCGCCTTTTGTGGCGTTTTCCTTATTTTAATCTATAGTTTATTTTAGTGCATTATTACGAATCTGCCTTTTTGGCAGTTTTTATATTTAGAGTTTCGGAACCCCTATTTAAACCCTCTGTTTTGCTTGTTTTAGGGTATCAAATAATATTCAAAAAACTTAAATCCTAAATCAGCTTTGCCAATTTGCTTACACTGCGTCAGTTTTGAACCAAACAACAATCTCACTCTCTCTCTCTCTCTCTCTCTCTTTTTAATTTCCTTTTACTTTTAAATTTTAACTAAATTTCTTTTTATTAATGAAATAAATATTAAATGAATAATTTTCAAATTAAAATATTAATTAGATGATTAATTTTTTTCAAATAAAAAGTTATAATCAATATCCTTAATGTTTTAATTTTTTTTAATCAACAGCCTATTTATTACTATGTTAGTTTTTTGAAATGTTATACTAAATAGTTTTATATACCATTTTCATATTTTTAGATTAAGAATAATTTTTGTTAAGTGATTAAATTATGGAATAAAATAAAAATTTAATATTTTATTTAATATTACTTATTTATAAATAGTCTAATAGGAAATTATATTAAGGGCAGATAAAAGAGTAGGATAGTAAAATTATTCAAATAAACTAGTTTTTCAATTTTCAATTTTCCATTTGGAAAATGAAAAATTAGGAAATTAAGAAATGGAAAAGAAAACTGGAAAATATTTTCCAAAACTAAATAAGGCCTATGATTTTTCATTATAATATTGTTGGGTGAAGTTCACACTACAACTTGATATCGCAATATGATATGTTCCCTTTTGATGAGCTATATAGGAATTTGTTGGGTTTTCATCACAGGATTATTTTTTTGTTTTGGATCCTTATTGTGACTTGTGAGGGTTGACATTAAGTACATCTCTCCTATTGAGTAGATGAAACTTGAATATATTAATATATGTTCAATTACAACTTTCATTTTTAGATAGCATCTTCCTTCATCCAATGACGATAATTTGTTTAATATGAACACTTATTGTTTATGTACGTAAATCTCCATATTGATGCTGGATGTTGGATACATATTTTTTAATACATTTGTGATTGTTGTTTACTGTTAGGAATTTGCACATGATTTCAATTGAGTTTGTATTGTGGTTTCAATAAGATACATTTTCTTTCTCATGAATTATGCTAAAGAAGTATGATGTTTCGAGATTTTTCTTTATTGAATTTTGCTATAATCGCACACTTCTCTAAAAAAAAAATTGCCTTAGCTTGTTTTTCAAACCATTTGATGTGTTATGCGTTATTTCAGACCACTTAGAGTAAAGATGAAAATATCCCCTGCTTTCTATGATTATATTGCATGCTTACTTAATCCATGGTTTGGTTTTCAAACCACTTGGTGTCGCAAGGACACTGCTCCAAAGGCTAAGTTATGAAAATTGCTTTAGTTGATTATGGATAATAATCAATGCTTTTTATGGTTCTGTAATTTAAAAAGTGGCTGCCATCTGATGTAAATTTTAACTGCCTAAGATCAACTTGGTTATTCATGATACATACTTTTGACTTCTATGTGCAAATAATGAAGTTAACATATTTTGTAGCATAATATACTTTGAATATACTTATTTTTTTTCTTTGATATTTTGAGACAGAAGAAAATATTAGTGATGGCAATATGGAACAGTCATAAGTAATGATGAACAGAAAGCCATATATGATGCCCTACTACAGAAAAGTGTTAATGGAAAATTGAGAAAGGGGATGACAACAATGGTGGCATCACTCTTTTCAATTCCTATACGTGCCGTTCAACGTATTTGGCAACAATCAAAAAATAGTGGCATACGTGTTGATGTATCTCATAAAAGGACAAGAAATTGTGGTCGCAAAAGAGTTCACATTGACTTGGATCGATTTCGTGAGATACCTTTACATCAACGAACAACTCTTGAATCTTTAGCTTGCTCTATGAACATGGCGAAGTCCACATTATGTTGGCTTCAAAAGTCATGAGCTATACGACGACATTCAAATGCTATAAAGCATTTTCTAAAGGAAGAAAATAAAAGATCTCGATTGAGATTTTTCATATCAATGCTTGACCAAAGTAGCATACCACATGATCCAACTTTTTGTGGGGATGTATAACATCATTCATATTAATGAGAAGTAGTTCTACATGATAAAGGAATTTGAGTGTTACTACTTGCTACCAGACGAAGAAGATCCAATTCGCACTTGTCAAAGCAAAAATTTCATTGGAAAAGTCATGTTTTTGGTTGCTTTAGCTCAACTAAGGTTTGATGCACAAGGAAATAAAATTTTCTCTGAAAAAATTGGCATATTTCCGTTCGTCACACAAAAGCCAACCAAAAGAACTAGTGTTAATAGAGTTGCAGGCACATTAGAGACAAAACCTATTATTTCAGTAAAAAGAGAAGTTATTAAGTCATTCTTAATTGAAAAGGTTTTTCCTGCGATTAAGACAAAATGGCCAAGAGAGGATTCACGATATCCCATATTTATTTAACAAGACAATGCAATAACACACATTGATCAGAATGATGCTGAATTTTGTCAAGTAGCTGCACAAGATGGATTTGATATTCGTTTGATGTTTCAACTTGCAAATTATTCAGATTTGAATGTTATAGATCTTGGATTTTTTAAGTGGTATTCAATCCTTGCAGTACAAGGAGTCGCCAAAAATTGTGGATGAGCTTGTTTATGCTGTTATGAAGTCATTTGATACTTTTCCTACAATGAAGTCCAATCAGATATTTCTAACATTGCAATTGTGCATGATAGAAATCATAAAGGCAAAGAGTTCCCATAAATACAAAATTCCACATATTAAAAAAGCAATGTTAGAAAGTGAAGGCCAACTTCCTACTCGAATGAAATATGATGTTGAATTGTTAGAAGAAGTTATCAATTACTTATTTGTAGAAGTGTAGAAATTATTTAAGTTAATTTTGGTTCTAGTTTGCATCTATGGTTATATGTAGAAGTATTTAAGTTAATTTTGGTTCTAGTTTATGTGTATGGTTATTTTACTTATCTGCATAAGTGTCAAATTGTCTATAACATTTTATTCTATAAATTTAAGTTAATTGTTGTTTCTAGTTAAATGTTTTTCTTTACTCATGGTTGTTGTTCATACTAGTTGGTGCATTCTTTTTTTTTTTTTTTTTTTATGTGTAATGAGAAAAATATGTAAAACATTCTGCATAAATAAAATTAAAAGTACTTAAAATAGAAGACAACATATTAAAAGTAGAAGTTTATTCTCATTGAATTGCAGGAGGATTAACGAAACATATGATACTCTTAATAGAAGTTGGGAAGATAATTTTTTTAACATAAGCTAACTATTTGCTAGAATTCTTCTTCCTCAAAAGCTTTTTCTCCTTCATCAGGAAACTTGTTTATATCAAATCCACGATTTGCAACTACGTTCAAGTCAAAATCTCTTGCGCCTTTCTTCTGTTCTTCATTTGCCATTGTAATATTATGAGAATCATACAAAGGTTTCGACTCGAAATTCATGAAATCTGCAAATTTCTCCATTTTCTTTCTTATAGATATGTGTATGCATTTACAGTGAAATTTATAATGCATATTATGGACTGATATTGTCGTCATCAAATCTTGGAAATGAAAAGAATGTGAAAGGTTTTTAATTAATGAGTTTATTTATTGAGCTCTTCAATTTATAGTTTTACTTGGGGCATGTAAATTCTAGAGTAAATCCTCTTTCTCTATTATGGGTTGCATTATAGCCAAAATTCTACAACTATTTTGGCTATGTCCTATGAGTTATGGATATTGAGTTGCCCCAGCTAGATAGAAAGACCCAAAAGTTGTTCATTTCAAGGTTTGTTTTCTTTTTTCTCTTTCGGTTTGTTCACAAGATAGGTTTCACTAGATTTTTAGCCAAAATATTCGGTAAAACAATTCGCACATATCCTCAAAATTGAAACTTAAATTTAACTTAAATTAATTACTCACCTTAATCAACATTTTAGAGAACTAAAATATGCAAAATTTACACCCTAAAATCGAGCACATCGATCATCCAAATAGTAGCCTTGTGCATATGACAAAGTAATTAACTAAAATACCCAAAATATCATCGGAGAGAAGCAGATAGAAGAAATAAGATCGTTGCCAGAAGGGGAGAGGTAGAGAGGAAGAAGAAGAGAGCGAGGCGAGGCGAGGCGAGGGAAGGTGGAAGCACGAGAGTGGCCAACTACTAGGAAAAAAAAGAGCCAACTATAGTAATTTAAAAAAAAATTGAGAAGAGCCAACTATAGCATGTCTCCCTTAGCTCCCCCCTGTATCCATCATTGTCGGCGGCACACCATTGTCGCAGCGTTGCAATTGGAGGCTCGAAGGTCAATGTTGCAAGAGAGCAGATTTAAAATGAGGTGGAAGCAAGGAGGACGAGGTGGGCAGATGTTGAGATGATTTGGATAAGTAGGTGATGGGAGATGAAAGAGGTTTATCAGAAGAGGAGACAGAGTGGTAGGCCTGTGGCAGTGGAGGAAAACGGTCACATCAGGAGGAGATTGAATCGAAGGCTTAGATTTGGACAGAATAATTATGATCCATGTCCATCGATGATAATATTGTGTAGAGAGAGAGAAATAGGGGGAAAGAATAAGAGTACATTAGGAGGCAATGCTATGAGTAAAAACTAGGTAAATGAAAGAAAGATAAACAAGGGAGAGACAAAATCGAGTTATGTGGTCCAAAAGAAAAGTATCTAAGGAAGATAGATAAAGGATAAAAATGAAAGAAGGTACATAAATATGCCATGAATTCTATAAAATTTTAAATAAAGTGAAAAAAGTAAAACCTCTTAAATGTCAAGTAATTTGAAATTGAGGAAGTAATTTTTACCTATGCCTTTTTTCCCATTGAACTTTTGGATCTTTTCAGCCTTTTACTTAAGATAGATAACTTTGGGGAGAAAATTTTAGGTAAATCTAGTCCACTACGTCAGATTATGGACTGTCCAATCATGATCTTTCATGTTAAACAGTAATTATCCCATAAGGTGAATATGAAAATTAACTACCTGAATTATGGGGTGTGTATTGTAATTAACACGTCTACGTGTTAGATCATCATTGATAGTTTATAATTTAATGTGGTGAACCTAGTTCACCTAAGAATTTCTCAACTTTGGGAATTGGCCTATTCATTATGGGTGGTGATTGGTTCCAACTTTCAAAGACGAATGAAGATGAATTTCTTCATTTGCTTACCAAAAAATGGAATAGATGAGGCTTTCGATGTAAGAAAATGTTCCTTGGCTTTATTAATGATAAAAGATAAAAAGATACTTTTGGTTTAGCAGGCATCATTTTATTAGGGATGGCAGCGGGGCGGGTTTCTTATTACCCGTACCCGCCCCACGAACATTTATTTATATTCGCCCCGCTACTGGGCGGGTATCCGCGGATTTACCCATTTTATTTTTTTTTCTTTTTTCTTTAAAAAAATTATTTAATAATAATTTTTGATATATACATATATTTATTTATATATCTTTTCTATATATCTATATAATATAATTTATCTTTTACATAAAAAAAAATAAGTTATAAATTAAAAATGATATATTAAATATATATATATA
>CATKHJ010307113.1:0-18993 GCA_949750685.1 Vernicia montana
CTCTTATTATTAGATTAATTCTAACTGCCCTTATATAGAGGAATAGCTAAGGTTTAGTGTATACAATATTACTGAAATAGCCCTATACTATAATCTCTCTAAAATATATACTCAAAAATGTTTAAGTAATATCCACATATAATAATTATTTATAACACTTCCTCTTGGATATTACTTGTGCCATGAATATACCTCGTTAAAAACCTTGTTAGAAAACCCAGTGGGAAAAAATATAGCTAAGGAAAAGAGTACAATTCATGCGCTATTCTATCATTGCACAGATTGTCTCATTAAAATTTTTGGTCAAGAAAACCCTATGGGACAAAAACTTGATTAAGGAAAAAGAGTACAATCTTATACTAATTCGCTCCCCCTGATGAGGACAACATTTTAAGACGGTGCATATCAATCAATAAAACAAGCCGTTCAAATATGACAATAAATAAGAACTTAGTAAATAAGTCTGTTATGTTGTCACTCGAGCGAATTTAGTGAATATCTATTTCATCACTCTTCTGGAACTTATGCGTATTAAAGAATTTGGGTGAAATATATTTAATTCGGTCACTCTTAATGCATCTACTTTTAGTTTGTGCAATGCATATTGCATTATTCTCAAATATCATAATGGGAGCATATTTATTGAGGTACTTCAGGACCATAAAAACCTTTATAAAATTGCAGTATCATCATAAGTAAACACATATTTAGTTTGAAATCTATCCTTATATGGATTAGACAAATAACCAACATCCGCATGTAAACCAATGTCAAATATGAATTATATGAAAATATAACCAAATCAATAGTGTATCAAATATAACATAATAAGTCTTTTACACCATTCCCATATCTTTTGGTAGGTGCAGAACTATACCTAATTAGGAATTTTTCTCACAAATGCATATCAGGCCTGATGCAATTTGCAAGATACATGAATGCCCTTATAGCACTCAAATATGATACTTCATGACCAAATAACTCTTTATTATTATTATTTTTTTTTCAGTATAGAATGATTTACATAGTTTGAGTCCAAAATTATCTAAAGGTCAATGTTATTTGTTGGACTTTGGTTTCTATTTAATCTCAATATTAATAAAAATACAAAAATGAGATTTAAGAATATTACTAACCTGTCTTTTGATCGATTGAATTGATAATGGCAGAGAAACAATTTGTTGGTTTGCAACATACAAATCTAAGAAATTAATACATTCTTAAAACCTTGCACAAAATTCGAAGAAGCTAATACTAATAATTTTAATGTTTCTCACGATTTGCTTAAAGAAAATAGTAAAACGAAATCGTGCTGATAACGTGTTGTGAATCGGCTTATTAGTTCAGTATATCAAAGATAATAACAAAGAATATAAAGCAATAGAGTAAAGAGAGATAGAAGAAAATATGTAAAGAGAAAATGGGCTCGAAACTCTTATTATTAGATTAACTCTAACTTCCTTTATATAGAAGAATAGCTAGAGTTTAGTGTATACAATATTACTGAAATAACCCTATACTATAATCTCTTTAAAATATATACTCAAGAATATTTAAGTAATATCTACATATAATAATTATTTATAACAACTTTAACATAATATGGGGTGAATTTTAAGAGAGAGTGTGTAAAGAATATTTGTTTAGGATTTATCTTTATATAGAGTAATTTTTAAATAAAAAAAGAGTTTTTTTAAAAAAGAAAATTTCTTATTTAGAGAGGTGTTTTTGGTAAAAAATGCATTATAAAAAGAGTTAAGAAGCTTTTTTAATAATAATTGAAGTGTTGCCAAATATATAACCTTTAAAAAAAAAATAAAAATTTGGGGGGCTAGGCCTCCCCTCCTTTGCACGTGGCTTCGCCACTGGCGTAGAATTCATTTGTTTTAATAGCTTGTATCCTTTGTAAAGTTTAAAATTTATTTACAAATTCTATCAATTTTATAGAATTAAAATTTTAAATAAACTTTTATTTATATAAAAAATGAAATTATAAATTTATAAATAGATTTCATAAAATTCTAAAGTTTAAAATTTATTTACAAATTCTATCAATTTTGGTAGAATTTAACTCAAATAAAATCAATTTCATAGAATTAAAACTTTAAAAAAACTTTTATTTATATCAAAAATGAAATTATAAATTTATAAATAGATTTCATAAAATTCATTCATACTAAACAAGAACTTATATTTGGCAAAAAAAAAAAAAAAAAAAAAAAACAAGACCTTATAGATTTTTTTTTTTTTTTTTAATTTTATGTTGGAGTGTAATATCTCTGAAAAAAAAATTACATAATTTTTTGTAAGCTGCAAAATCAATTTTTTTTTTTTTTTGCCAAATAGCTGCAAAATCAATTGCAATTTAGGAAATGGAAAGTATGATGAATTGGTTTAAAATGGTGATTTTGATTTTGTTTAACTAATAATTTATATATAAGTATTTTAAAAATATTTCTTAATACTAAATCATTCGATAGTCCACTTGCTAATTAACCATGATTAAGCCCAACCTGGCTGCCCACAATAATTGACCTTAGTTAGCCTTCAAGATGCTCCTCCTAAGCTTATCCATAAGAAAAACATGATTACAACAGCCGACGGATCTCGAATCTTCTTTAGTATATATTAATTAATCTAGCACTATTATTAGGTTCTTAATTCTCCATCAGTCACAACCATACAAAAGCAAATATCTATATTTTTAAGATGTTTCCCCTTTTAATAAATATATTAATATTAATTAATGACTATATATATGGTCACCCTCACCTTGTATTAATTATTCAACAAAACATATATAAAAAATTAGCAAATTAAATCAACACGACGAAGAATTATCTATTTTTTTAAATTTAAAAAAAAAAATAGTGATGCCAACTTTTTTTTAGTTGAAAATATGAAAATTAAAAAACAAAAATCAACCAATCATTTTCTACACCATCTACACTAGTTTACCTTGAGTGCATCTACCAATTCTGTGCTAAAGTTAGATATGAAGTTGCCTATGGTAATATAATTCAGAATTTTCTGGTTTTGGAATTTGCTGTGCCTAGATAGGCATCATACATACCATGAAGCCGTAACAGACCAACTCCAACTTGCATGGGATGTGCCCACATGCAAACTAATCTCAACCAAATAAAGATTTGATTCCGCATAACCAGGTTTAAGCATATTAAACAAAGCAAAGAATTAGAACCCTGGATTCATTCGGAATCGGTTTGTTACTGTAAGAAATTATTATAAAAAACATGCGTTAAGTTCCTATTTGCCAACATTAAGCATTGAAAACTAGCAGCAAAAATAACAAAAACAACCCAACTTCGGAATACCAACAGTCACCAAGAAATGAATTCCAAACTTGTTTCTATTATTGCAACGAAGCTTTGCATCATGACTCAGCCAGAAGCAGTCTTTTTCTGCTGGAAAATGACAGCATAGACAGGAACGATCGCACCAATGCTGAAGGCTGCGAAGACAGCAAGAGGCATTTTGATTTTCTGATATTTCATCCTGTCCAAGTTGTACATGTGCTTTGCATGAAGATAGAATGGTTCATCATGGCCATGTGCATGGCCTCCCCCCATCCTCTTCACCCCTGTTGAGTGGAACCCTCTGTTTGCTGTCACAAGGCACCATATATGTTAGTTTAGCCTAATGCAATCAGAATTTCTCATATAACCAACCATCAAAATGGCTTGCGGCTTGCAAGGCATAACTAAAACTGGTTCATTTCTCATTCTTAATAAAACACCTCAACTCAACAAAGCCTAAATCCTAAACTAGTTGGGTTTGTTCTCGGTTAAAAAGACCCAAAAAAAAAGGAATAAGATAAGGTTAATTTCTAATGGTAAATTTCAACATTGCTAAAAGGCATTCAGAAGCAACTTCAAGAAACACTAGCCCATATAATTACAACAAGAATCTATATTGGAACTGGGTTTCTAGCTCCACCTTTCTAAATCCTGCCATCAATCAACAATTAAAGCATACTAAACTTGTTTTTGAATAATTTATACCCAACTGAAAACCCAGGCCCTTTGAAGACATGATTTCCAGTAAAGAAACGTTAATAATTACACAGCCTAAGGAAAGATCAAGTATGTGAACTAGAGAGTGTAAGATGCTGGTGTGCAAATCGTAAATTATCCTCAACTTAGCTGAAGTATTTTCACAAAAAGATCCTTATGCTTAGAAAGTGGTTCATAAAATTGTACAAGCATAAATCTAAAAAGGGATGACAAGTAATTCTAGTGATATGCATACAATAGTGCTACAAGAACCATCATTTGAAAAATGAAATACGCGATACTGCATCATCTAATGTAAGCATGCTAAGCAGGCACAATGACATTATTCTATAACACAATTAAGTTCTTAAAGATCCTTTCTTGTCAAAACTAAGATACAAATGACCATGCTAGCATCAGTTTAAGTTTTTAAGCAGATGGAAATTTGCAGGGAACAGACATGTTGTTAGACAGCTGAATAATTGCAAGCTGTGTTTAAAATACATCCAGCAGGAAGCACAGATCATATAAAAAGTGCAGAAATCTGATCCTCCATATTCAGAAAACACAATCATTCAGACAAAATCCAGTTCTACACATGCAATGGAGTGCAAACACCTTTTTTTTGCACAATGAGACTTGTATTAAAATTTCACAAGGGGTCCTGAGAGTATTTACAAAGAGAGGCTCATCCACAAGTTCACAATCTATGATCTAAAGAATCTGCAAAACCTTCAACATCTTGCAGATCGAAAAACAGAAACCCCTAATCCAGCAGTCTCTACTTTTTTGAAGTGGAGATTACTTAGAGACACTCCTATAGAGATCATAATAATTTATAATATACAGTTCTCTCCATTAATAATATCTAGAACTACCTAATGAAGAAGCTCACCAAACCAACTGGAAGATTAACATAATTTAAGTCACTGCTAACCTACATAAAATCATGATACTATAATGCAGTAGCACATATTAATTTCAATGAGTACTCCTTCTGGATAACTCTCCACCATTATAACATTAAAGTGGGGAGAACAGGAAAAAAAAAAAAAAGAATGTAATGACATTTGTTACATAATGTAATTTTGCATAATTGAGATTTGTAACTCTAACCTATGTAGAGTCATAAAGTCAAAATATACATGTAGAGGGGTGTCTATCTCTGTTTGTAAGTGCACTAGTCCAAGCATCACACAATCTAGATGCATTCAAGTTTAGTCACAGAGGCAAAAGAAATGTAAATGTGCTAACATGCAATCAGTAACTTATAATGCCAAAGCAAATCCGTTTACAACTTTCTATAAAGATCTTTTAGGAAAAGCATATACGATGATTCCATGTAGTGTAGGTTTGCATGAGTGTGCTTCTAAAGCATCAGAACTTAAAGAGGAAAGGGTTTAAGATTTCTAAATTGAATAGCAGTTCTGCATGCTGAGGTTCACAACAAGATTTTGATGTTCTATTGACAGAAATAAAAGAACAAGCTAGCAAGAATTTTCCAGCAGCAAACAGTTTGAGTTTTCTTGATTAAGACAGGAAATTGGTCAAAATGAGTTTAGAAGCATTGATAGCAGCAATGATTTTCATTGAAATATTGACATTTAGGAGTTTCTTGTCATCCGTGCAGTGAACAGTAGCAGGAAAACATTGACATTTAAAAGTAGTATACCTCCTCTTAATCATTAAGCTGAATTCATATGTGAAATGGGTGCACCATTGTCTCTTTCTATCAGATAAATGAATCATTACATTTCATTTCTAACATAAACATTGCACAGCACATCAGAGTCAGAAGTTAATTATAATACAAATATTCTTACTGTATGTCTGTATCCCAACACATTACCTGAAAACAAGGTCCAAAAACTGGAACTACAAAATGACAATTTACAGAGATTGTTGCAATAACAATAAACCCAGTTTAATTTTAAAAGTGTTTTTCAAAGCATTACCGTTAATGGGTACTACAAAAATGAATCAAATAGAACTCGCCAATTAAAAAGGACCAATTAGAAGATCAATTTTCTCTTAAACAGAACATCCAGCAAATCCCATTAAATTTCAGAAAAAAAACAATCTCAAGATCGAAAAGCACACAACCAATCGGAACCCTTCAAATTAAGAGCCCTGAATATCCCAGATCCCACAAAATCCAAAAACATTTCTCAGTAATCAAACAAACAAAATAAAAAAGAAACCCTAAAAAGGAAAAAAAGAAAGAAAAAGAAGCCAAGATTGGAAATTGAAAGAACCGACCGACCTGACTTCGATAAAATGGACTCAGAAGCGGACAGTAACTTTGAGGCAGATCTGAGACCGTTGTTCAACGCCATCGGGATTGTTTCTTTTTTATATAATCTCCAGCTCTGAACACAAATGAAGACGACTACCAAGAGAGAGTTTTTGCTTTGGGTTGTTTATTACTTATTAGGAAGGTCTCGTCGCACCTGTGAATCGTGTGATGCTTAGTTTCTAGGGCTGTGATTATGATGGGCTGGTTTTGATCTAAAGCCCAATTATACTCACTTTGTAACTTTTCAACCATTAATTGAAACTAATCACCAACTTGTTAAAAATTACTCCACAGACTTTCTAATTTTTGATAATGATTTGATAATGACTTTTTTTTTTTTTTTTTTTAGTATTGGAGTAGGGAATTTAATATTGGTAAGACTTGAATTTAATGTCGAGCATTATGAAGTAGTCTCACTTTATTATTAGATCAAGACACTAGTTGCATATGATATTTACTATCCTTAATATATGCTTTTGAAGGATTTATTTTATCATTTTGGATACTCCATTTTAGTATTATTATTACACATTTTATAATATAAAAATACCAAGAATTAAAATTCTGATAGCACCTCATCCTTTCCCTTAAATTAAAACACTGCATAAAATTTATAATGGTGAATTATGCTCGAAGTTACAAATTCCAGGCATTTTAGTGCCCCATTATTTATTACATGCTTATATGATTAGTGTTGTTGAACTTGAATATACATTTGATTTCATACCTATCTATCATATTTTAATAGTCAAAGCATTCCTTGGTTTTGTTCCATCTCACCCTGTTCATAAATGCCCTTGATCTTTTCTAGTTCACTAATAACATCTCTCATTTTAATTCTTTCTGCTGGCAGTTCCATAGAGCATGCAACTCCAATTCTCAGTACAGAGATCACACAGTACTCCTTAAAACTCCCTCTTGCATCTTCAGATAAAATACTTGAATCCACAATTTCCATCACTTTATGAGGTAAAGATCTCTCAACCAAAGTATGAAGATTTAGCTCATCTTTAAAATAATCGTCCGTTGGTTTCTTTCCTGTGAACATTTCTAGCAATAAAATCCCATAACTATACACATCTCCTTCGATCGAAACCGGTTCACCCATACCATACTCTGCAAATAATTCAATTGTTATGGCAATGAAATAAAATCCTTACCTCTTATTTTTTTTATTTAAAAAAAAAAGGAAGAAAAAAATAACCAAATTGAAGAAATGAAATGCTTACCAGGAGCAACATAGCCAATAGATCCCTTAATAGCAAAAGAAGTGCTTGGAAATTGCATGGCCTCACCAGAAATTGTTGAGACAATCTTAGCTAAGCCAAAATCTCCAATATGGGCAGTCATCTCCTCATCCAAAAGAACATTACTTGGTTTTAAATCACCATGTATAATTGTTGATGAGCTGCCATTGTGGAGATACTCAATTGCAAAAGCAATATCAATAGCAATGTTTAACCTGTTTATTAGTTTTAGATTTGTTGAATTTCTTTCTTGTCCATGAACATGCAACCATTTCTCCAAGCTTCCATTGGCCATGAATTCATATATCAGAGCTTTGAAATCATTGCCTTCAAAGTCCATGCTAGAGCATACACTCAGTAGCTTCAAAAGATTTCGGTGCCTAATGCTTCCAAGTGCTTGACATTCTGAAATAAAACTATTTGAAGCTCCTCTTTGTTGCAGGTTTATAACTTTTACTGCCACTTCTATCTCTACTTGCTCAAGAATTCCTCTATAAACAGAGCCATAGCTACCAACACCAATTATATTGGCCGTAGAGAAGCCATTTGTGGCTTTGAAGAGCTCTGCATAGGATATTCTGAGAAATTGGTGCTTGAATGATGGCATGGAAATTTTCTTTTTTCTAGACATTCTTTTCCTATGGCGCCAAAAAATTAAGAAACTCAACAACAAAGCAAAAAACATTGCAACAACAATTACAGGGATAATTACTTTCAATGCAGTGGAGAGACTATTCTTCTTAGAGTTTGAAGAGTGACAAGAAGGAAGCTTCAATTCGGTAATGCCTCCACAAAGATCATTGTTTCCTGTCAACGAAACTGCACTTGCATTTAGAAAGATTCCATGTTTTGGAACCTCGCCTTGGAGTTGGTTATAAGACAAATTCAAATGGTTCATTCCATCTAGCTCAGCTATAGAATCTGGGATTCGCCCTGAAAAGTTATTGCGTGAAATATCCAGCTCTTGTAAACCTTGTAAAGCACTTAGAACATCAGGAATCTCTCCTTCAAATAAATTTCCTTCTAGGTGAAGCATTTCTAAACGCAAGCATTTGCCAATAGTGTTTGGAATCATACCAGATAATCTATTATCAGATAAATCCAACTGCACTAAATTCTGTAGCAAACCAACTTCTGATGGAATAGGACCAGTAAGTGCATTAGCAGCTAAATTAAGAGAAATGGAGAGGGAGGTAAGGCTGATAACCTGTTTGGGTATGGAACCATTGAGACTGTTATGTGAGAGATCCAACTCAATCAAATTATAACAAGTACCAATACTTGGAGGTATGCTTCCATGTAGATTGTTGAATCCCATATAGAGATTACTCAACATAGATAAATTACCAATTGAAGGAATAGTTCCTGTAAATTTGTTGCTGCTCAAATCCAACATTTCCAACCGTTGAAGTTTGTTGAAATCAATAAGTAGAGGACCATTGAGATTATTGCGATCAAACAATAAGAATCTGAGATTAAGGAGGTTTTCAATACCCAGGGGAATGGCATTATATAACTGATTATTTGACAGAGCTATATATATCATGCTTTTTGAGAGATTGGCTATAGAATTGGGCACAATTCCACTGAACACATTTGAAGCTAAATCAAGAACTCTTAAATTGGAACAATTAGTAAGTGAATCAAAGAAACTTAACTCATCTTGAATCTTATTATCAGAAAAATCAATGATTCCAAGATTTTGCAACATTCCAAGGTTTTTAGGAAATAACCCAGAAAACCCATTATAAGAAAGAGGCAATTGTTGAAGTGCAGAAGCATTTGACAATGAATTTGGGATAGGTCCAGTAAATCTGTTCTGTGCAAGTTGAAGAGAGCTTAGTTTGGGCAGAGTTAGGCCTATATTAGAAGGAATATTCCCATGGAGTTGGTTATAACTCACTGCAAATATTGTAATACTAGAGATATTGAAGAGAACAGGAGGAATCTCTCCAATTAGATTATTATCTAAAAACACTAAAAATCTTAATTTCCCAAGTCGAGAAATTTCCTCTGGAATTTTCCCTTGCAACCCATTTCTTGCTAAAGAGATTTGGTTAAGAGATGAAAGATTTCCAATGGAAGGAGGAATAGTTCCAGTGAGATTATTTATAGCCAAGCCTAAAGATTCAAGCTTTGATAAAGAGCCAAGCTCAGTGGGTATGTTCCCCACAAGCTTGTTATCAATGAGATTAAGAGACACAAGATTTGAACAATGGGATAAATTTGTGGGTATATTACCTTGGAATGAATTGTTGCTCAATTTAATGTATTGAAGGCGGCGAAGACGACCGATCTCTTGTGGGATTTGGCCATGGAAACTGTTATTTTGCAAATCGATGTAGCTGAGAAAGGACAAATTTCCAATATGAGGTGATAGTAATCCTACCAAGCCTTGAGAATTCAAGTTCAGGGCTGTGACCCTGTCAGGATGTCGCCGGCTGCAAGAAACGCCATGCCAATTGCAGAAATGCAGAGAATCATTCCAGGAACTGAAAATGCCAAATGGGTCTTGTTGAATTGCTTGTTTGAAGGATATTAATGAAAGTCGATCAGTATCGTTTTGGAGGCAAGTGGCTATGGTGAAGAAGAAGCAGAAGAGAGCAATGTAAAGAGACAACCATTTAATTGCCATATAGCTCGTTTAGGAAACAGGCTTGGGTTTGTTCTCCTTTCTTGCTGTTTTTTGGTTTAGGTACTTGTATGCTTAATTGGGAATCGGCCAATTTATACAATAAAACTAGGTGGAGGTGAGAAATTTCCACCCAACATGCACATGCAATATGAACTCTGTTTTGTTTATTTGATTGTAGTTTGACTCATTTAATTTAATTTAATTTAAAACAATTTCTTTAACTTCTTCGTTTGCTTTATTGATAAAAGAGTTTATTTTTATAAATTTATTAAGTATAATCTGTTTCGTAATATTCACTTAAATTTAATTTTAAATTTTTTACGAGATCAATGCAATTTGATTTTCTGATACTTTGATGTGATACAATTTAAATATAATTTGATATATTCGTATAATAAAGGATATTCAAAATAAAGTGAATCTAAAATAATTTGAATTAACAATATTTGAGTGGACATATTTTTCTTTTTTGGTAAAATTAACTCTAATTGAAACTTAATTTCAAATTTCTTAATTCTGAAAGCAACTTTAATATCAATAAGTTAAAGAGTGATTGGTAGCGTACATGTTTGCCACCTCTGCATGAAAAGCATGATAGTAACAATTTTTCATAGTACTCTTTTAACACATGCATTTGTACTCCAAACATAATAATAATAATAATAATAATAATAATAAGATTAGGGTGTGTAAAACTAAATCGAAATTAAAAAATTGAATCGAATTGATTGGTTCAGTTTAATTTTTTAAGTATTTCAGTTTGGTTCGGTTTTTAAAATAAAAAATCGAATTAAATTTTAGTTCGGTTCAGTTTTTATTAAAAAAAATTTGGTTTGAATCGAATCGACCGAAATTTTAATATATATATATATATTTAATTTATTTATGTAAATATATATATATATATATATATATATATATATATATATATATATATATAATATTTACACAAATAAATTATATATATATAAAATAAAAAGTTAGTTAAATCAAAAAATCAAACCAAACCAAACCCAACCCAACCATATAATATATTATATTATATATAATAATTTTAATATATATATATATATATATATATTATAAAGAAAAAAAAAACAGTGAAACTGATAAACCGAACTAAACTTTTTCAATTCGGTTCGATTTTTACTATAAATTCAGTTCGATTCAATTTTATAAAAATATAATTTCGGTTATTTCGATTCGGTTCGATTTTGAATCGAACCGACCGAATGCTCACCTCTAAATAAGGTAATACCAAGATGTAAAAAGAGTAATTTCTGCAAATAAAGCTATAAAAGGTCAATTCAGAAATAAAAAAAGTAATAAAAGGTCCAATATGTTGTTTATCATGAAAACAAAATTTAATACTCATAGTAGTTATAAGTGGAAAGGAAGGATGACTTTATTGGAGTCCTTTTCTATTCTACAAAAATAATGGAATCCTTTCCTTCTACAAGTGGTGGCTACACATGGGTAGAGATGATGATTGACTTTGAATATGAAAAGATAAAGATTTGTCTGCTTTAGACTGTTAGACACACACGAAGCATCATCAAAGGATAAGCTTCGCATTCTTCTAATAATAATGCCAACCTTTATCCACCAAATCTGTATCTAAAATTTATTTTTATATTGAATTAAATATTTTCCCCCATTTTTTCAAATGCAACATATGCAAAGGAAATCTTTGAAATGCACAATTGGTGTCTCAATTTCATCTATTTTTTTTTTAATGTTTTAGTTTTATTTTTTATCAATTAAATATTTGAACAATAAATTTTTTGAGTATAGAGATGGACTTTTTGAGCCGTCAATAATAAAAAGTCTACTATGATTTTCTATTTTTAGGCTAAATTAGTTTGGTTTGATTTCACATTCAAAAGTATTGTTGGAATCAATGTTGTTAAAATCAAACTGGAGGCTGAATTGATTTTTTTGTCGATTTGCGGTTTGATTGGTCCGATCTGTTCAATTTAATTCCTGCCATTTTCTCCTTTTTTTAAATTTTTTTTAAATTTATTAAGTTCAAAACGGTATCGTTTTGTAAATTTCGGTTCGACCGATTCACCGATTTTTTTGATTTTTTTCAGTTTAATAATTTTTTATAACTTAAAAACCGAACCAATGATCAGTTTTCGATTTAACCGATCTGGTATGATTTTAACATCACTGGTTAGAACTTGAAACATATCTTGTACTAATTATTTTAATAGAGAATAAATTCACTTTTATATGAGTAGGAAGAATATGCTCCTGTCTTATCTAATAATTTCTCATTTTAATATATCAATTGATTATTGTGCTGCTCTAGATGTGTGGCGTGCAATGGATACCATGTTACCTGTTGAGAGCATAAAATAATCTACTAATTAGCTATCTTCCATTTTAATACCAAAAAAAAATATATATTAAACTATATAGTTGGACATTTTTCATATATATATATATACCCCTAATACAACTTTTATATATGAAATCAGTAAAAATTCTTATTGCAATTAAGTTGAATCTGACCCACACATTTTTTCGTCTATTCTTTTGCTAAGAGAAGGCGTAGAGAAAATAGATGAAAAACTTGGACACATTCTGTTTTCTAAGCATTCTTTTCCCTTGCAGAAAATTAAGAAACAAGCCAACAAAGAGAAAAATATTGCAACAACAGCCACAGTGACTATTACTTTTAGTGCAAAGGAGAGTTTGTTTTTGGACTTTGGGAAGATGCAAGAAGAAAGCTTCAATTCAGCAATGCCTCCACAGAAACCATTATTTCCCAACAATGAAACTGCACTTGCAGTTAGAAAGATTCCACGTTTTGGAACCTCCCCTTGGAGTTGATTAAAAGACAGATTCAAATAGCCCAACCCTTTAAGGTCAGATATGGAATTCGGCAATTTCCCTGAAAAATTGTTGCGCGAAATATCCAACTCTGTTAAACCTTCTAGAGCACTAAAAGCATGAGGGATTTCCCCATGAAATGAATTCCCCACTAGGTGAAGCTGTTCCAAACTCAAACACTTGGCAATAGTGTTTGGAATCATGCCACATTATTTATTGTTAGATTAATCTAATTGGACAAGATTTTGTAGCATACTAACTTCTGAAGGAATAGAACCAGAAAGTGCATTGCTAGATAAATCGATGGAAATTGAAAGGGAAGAAAGGCCAATAACCTGTGTAGGTATTGAACCAGTGAGGCTATTATGTGAGAGATCCAAGTCGATCAAATTATGACAATTACCAAGACTTGGAGGAATTCTACCATTTAGATTGTTGAAACTTAAGTAGAGAGTACTCAACACTGGTAAATTAGCAATTGAAGATGGTATAGTTCCTGTGAATTTGTTGCGCCCCAAATCCAACACATGCAAATGTTGAAATTTCTCAAAATTAAGATGAAAAGAGCCAGTGAAATGATTGTTTATCCATATACAAAAGTTGCAAATTGATAAGGTTTTCAACACCCATGGGAATGGTACCCTGCAACTGATTTTCTGACAGACCTAGAGAGTTCATTTGTTTGGAGAGATTGGCTATAGATATGGGTATAGACCCTCTCAGAAAGTTAGATATTACACCAATATCTTTTAAATTGGAGCAATTAATTAGAGAAGAAATGAAACTTAGAGTCATCTTCTAGTTGACTATAGGACAAATCTAAGTAATAATCCCGGTAAAATTGTTAACAGCAAAAACAATTTTTTCAAGGGCAGAAGCATTTAACAATGAAGTTGGGATAGGTCCAGTAAACCTGTTAAATGTTAGTAAAAGTAATCTCAAACCCAAAGTAAAGTTAAAATATAAAATAAAAAAATAAAAAAAAAAATTCATCGGCAAACTGGCTGGCCGACCGGCCCAAACTCAGAACATCCTGGATTAGAGTTTGGATCATATATTTCTAGAACCGGACCTGTCAGATCCGACCCAAACCCCGCCATGTTCCTGGACTAAGGTCGGGTACTCCTTGTTGCACAATCTGTTCCCTCTAACTGAACTGAAAAATCCTAATATTATTATCAAACAGATTAAAAAAAAACTCAAAAACAAAATAATATTCTAAAGAAACACAGAAATAAATAATAAAACAATGACTTGGACATTATATACATGTTTTCGCTCTTATTTTCAAAAAGTCAAACCCACGATTTGAAATAGTTTAAAAATAAATAAAATTTAAAATTTAACTTTAACTGAAAGAAATTATAAAATCTGAAGTCAATTTTCTATAGCTAAATTGAAGAATATATTTACAATTGTATGTGTTAACAATTGCATCCTGAGAATAGTATTTGATGTAAAACCTCATTATCCAAAATCATAAAAATTATCACTTAGATGAGAATCAGCCCTTCAGCAAAACAAAACATACCCTGTCTACAGGAACTGAATGAAGAGGTGGAAGAGGAACTAGCTAAAACTCACCCAGTACAAATATACTGTTGCAGAAAGCCTTTTACTAATCCAGAACTGTGTCTTTAGTTCGAAATTTTATCATTCTTAAAGAAACAACTGAATCTTTTAAGGAAGATCAGATTCCACTAAGATTTGCACCGATTAACCCCATCAACAGACAGGGAAAAACATATAATAAACCAACAGAAGTTAGGTTAGCATTCAACTAAAAATGGGAATAGCAGCAATAGCATAAGTAGATGAGGTGTAGCAAAAAAGAACTAAGCACTGTACTTTTTCTTCTCCTCAAGCTGCTGCAGCTCTACCAATCTTTGGGCCCATGCTCTGTCTCTTGCCACTGCAGCCATCTTACACTCTACTCTTTTGATAATTTTCTTCCTTTCAGCCTCCTGCATCTGAGCTTTCCTCTTCTTTGCCTCTGCCTGTTGAAATTCAAAACTAAGACATCAGCTTCCCAACCAAAAAGTTGGGGGAAAATTCAGACAGAAAAGGGGATTCAAAAATTCGGAAAGGATGACATTCTTATTCTAATCAATCAGCTACTTTAATGCTTCAAAGCAAATATCACTAGAGCCAGTAATTAATTACATGCAGAAATTGATAAAGCTTGATAGAAAATTCATATAATTTCATAGAAGCCAATTATTGACTATAAATACATCTACATAAATGAAACATAGGTTATATTAAAACAAAAAGTTCTGGTATTGATTAGACTTGCAGAAGTTCATCATTGTAAACACTGAACTTATTATTACAGCAAAATCCTTGCCTTTACTGTACATCAGAATACCATAATTAAGCTACACAATAAAAATAACTCTCCCTGCCCCTTAAGCCCCCTCAATATCACTTAACTCGATCTGAACTTCAAACCTATGGATGAAAATCCCAAGTGACATCCTATGACTCTACATATATGCACTTCCAAAATCATTTGTTTCCTAGTGTGGAGAAACCTTGGGATTAAATAGATTTCACTGGACTCATTCATGCATTCTTAAATGATTGATGTAAATAGAACTCACATACTTTATAAACAAAGAATGCTATCAATACAAGAGACTCCACTTTGTGAGGGTCAAGGAGGGCCATTTATTGTAGATAACTCTCCCTGCCCCTTAAGCCCCCTCAATATCACTTAACACGATCTGAACTTCAAACCTATGGATGAAAATCCCAAGCAACATCCTATGACTCTACATATATGCACATCCAAAATCATTTGTTTCCTAGTGTGGAGAAACCTTTGGATTAAATAGGTTTCACCGGACTCATTCATGCATTCTTAAATGATTGATGTAAATAGAACTCACATACTTTATAAACAAAGAATGCTTTCAATACAAGAGACCCCACTTTGTGAAGGTCAAGGAGGGCCATTTATTGTAGATAACTCTTCCCTCCGCCTTCTTAATGAGAAATTGTTTCAAAACTCAAACCTGTGAATGGAAGGAACCTTACCATTGTGCCAAGACTTGCCCTTAATTTATAAAAGCTTAACGACAAAAATAATTCATGAACTTTCATACTTTTTCTGAATTATATTGGAAACTTTAAACTAAACATTCAGAATAAGAACTTTTAACATTGGAATCAATTTTATCACTGATTGAACAGCCCTTCAAATTGAAATTGTTTAACAGCAAAAAAACACCTACATAACTTTTCCTATACAAGGTGGTCCGTGATTGATGACTCGACATTAAAAAGATTATTGAATGCCATTTTGACTGTAATCTGATATTCCTAGCTTTACTAACAGATTATCAGATGACATTTATTTTATTCTAATTAGATGTTCATGTGCCTTTCTTTTTATACAAGGCGACCAATGACTCAGCATTACATAGTGTGAATTTGACTGATTACTTAGTCCATGATAAAATTGAGTGTTAAATTTCTGATACAGAATTGATGATTTTATTAGAACTAAAAAAAATTAAAGTTATAATATATTTTTTTTCTTTTTGTCATTAGGCCATTTATAAACAAAGGCTAAACAACATTTACCCACTTCAATTCTATAAAAATAACACATGGTGAAGATTAATTAAAAGCACAACTTATAGTTCAACTATTCAAGAATCAAAACATAAATGCTTTCAAGAATGCAGGCAAAAGAAAAAAAAAAAGGTAATAATAAATTTGTTCTCATTCATTGTGGGGAACATCAATCTTAAAAGGGCATAGGATCACAATGATGCAGACAAGGTTGAAGGACTTAATGATAAGTCATTTAGTTTAGCAGGCAAGATAACTTAGCCTCAAGGGCATGTCCTCATCTGTCATGCCAACTGGAAACTGAAGCAATTTTCTACAGCATTTTCCCTTTTGACATACACAACAATCATTTAGATTAATTATTGATAAAGTTGTCAATTTCAAGAGTATTATTTCTTCATGTGTGAATCAACCATCATCAATAAGCCTTGTAAAGGCAAACTCAATCAACGACTAGACAACTAAGAGTACATGATTCAAGAAACACAAACCTTTATAAAGGCACGGTGTTGCTTTATGCGCTTTTTCTCATTCCTTCTCTTGACACTCCCTTCATTAGGGTTACTGGATTGAATAGGTTGGCCAGGTACATGCTTAACCCAAGCATACGGTCCTGCATTCTTAATCTACCGCTAAATTACTTCCAAACCCTAATCTAACTAAAAAAAATCCCAAATCAATTGAATTAACATTTCAAAATGAATTTGTACTACCTGGAGGTCTCAAAATGGCCCTTTTTGGACGAGGCTTATCAAGAGGTCTTCGCTTTGGAAAACGGGTGTCAGTTAAGTAATTGTACTGATTCGATTCAGAGAAGATGGTGAAATGCCTTGATATCAGTATCCATGGAGATTGACCTTGAAACTGAAAATTGAGATTTGGAGATGGAGAAGGAGACAAAAATGATGCCATTGAACATGTGGAGGTACGAGAAATTAGGGTTCTTGGTAATGGACGGATCATTGTTCTCAGAGCTCCAAATCCCATTTTTGAAACGATGAATCTTCAATCCCTCATTATTAATATATAGTTGTATATAATAGAATAAAATAAGCTCATTGGCAAAAAAAAAAAATAATAATAATAAATAAATAAATAAAATAAGCTTAATTAATATTACCTAAAAATTTCTAATTTAGAGATTTTTCAATTTCAATCTATTCATTTGTTTTAATAATTCAATATTTAAACATTTCAAAAAATAATAATTAAATATTTGTTATAAATCGGCTTATTAGCTCAGTATATCAAAGACAATAAGAAGAGATATAAAGCATTAAAGTAAAGAGAGAGAGAAAATATGTAGAGAGTAAAAAGAGCTCCAAATTTTTATTATTAGATTTACTCTAGCTTCCCTTATATAGAGGAATAGTTAGGGTTTAGTGTTTACAACATTACTAAAATAACCCTATACTATAATCTCTCTAAAATATATACTCAAGGATGTTTAAGTAATATCCACATATAATAATTATCTATAACACTCCCCCTTGGATATTACTTGTGTAATACCCCGAATTTTGAATAATTATTATCGGGTATTAATTTTTGAAAAAGAGTTAAGTTAAATTAAATTGATTTTAGATTTTAGATTTTAAAGATTTTTAATATTATTATTATTATTATTATTTATATATATATATGAGATGAGGCAGAAAAAGGGATAAGAAAGAAATAAAAAAAAAAGAAAAAAGAGAAAGCAGAAGAGAAGGAACGGAAACCGAGCAAAAGAGAGAGAGAGAGAGAGAGAGAGGCAGAAGAAGAATCAGTTCGTTCGCCGCCTTCTCGTCGTCGCCCATCGACACGCGCCGGACCACCGTGAAGAGGGAGCCGAGATCTTTCCAACGCCATCAACCCGGTCGCCGTCCGCCCCCTGATGCCGCCGCACGCGCCGCCGAACCGGTCGCCGGCCAGAATCGTTCCGACCACTATTTCGTCAACTTTTCGGCCTCCGTTTCCGACGATTCTTATACCGTTGGACTCGTTATCTCGTAAGCTTCGATTCGGTATCTCATTTGCGAATTTTGGTGAACGTTTGAATTTTCACCTATTTTACGGTGTAATTTTGGACCTGCCGACGCGTCTTTTCGGCAATCCGTCGGTGAGAAAATTAAGTGGTGTATATTTTCGGTATCCATGCTTCGATACGAATCTATTGACACCAATTTTGCAGCTATCCGACACAGTTGATATTTTTCGATGACTTTTCCGGCGACTCTCCGACGAGTGCGCCCAGTAGTCCGGAATTTATCGTTAATGGTTAAATTAGTGTCTGAATGATTTATTTCAGCGTGTCGGAGTTGTTATGAATTTAGTTAGTCAGTTATAATTTTAATTCCATTCCTGATGAATTGTTATATGTTATTTTCTAGATCGTCCAGGACC
>CATKHJ010307122.1:0-14992 GCA_949750685.1 Vernicia montana
AATTCCATAACATAGGGTACCAGCTGTCCCTGGCCGAAGCCATGCAGCGACCCGACTGGCAGCAGCGAACGATGAGCAAGCTCTAGCCGTCATACACCAGTCCTGGCTCATCCATCATATATCATAATCATTTTCCTAGTGATCTTGTGTCATTCCAATACCACCCAACATCCATAATAGTTATGCAACACATAATTAATGAATCAATCACATACATGTATCAGAATGTTCAATAATTATTCATAATGCATAATTATATAAAATATATTCATACAACAAATGTAGATGCATGGAAAGCAGGTAAGTATATTAGAATCACTCACAGCCCAGATGTCGAGAACCAAAAGTCGATCACTGGCTAGGACCTGGAGCTGCTGATGACGGTCCTGGACGATCTAGAAAATAACATATAATAAATCATTAGGAATGAAATTTTAATTATAATTAACTATCTAAATTCATAATAATTCCGACACGCTGAAATAAATCATTCTGATACTAAATTAATCATCAGGGATAAATTCCGGACTATTGGGCGCACTCATCGGAAAGTCGCCGGAAAAGTCATCGGAAAATATTGACTGTGTCGGATAGCGGCGAAATTGGTGTCAATAAATTCGTATCGAAGTGTGGATACCGAAAATATACACCACTTAATTTTCTCACCGAATGATTACCGAAAAACGCATCGACAGATTCAAAATACACCGTAAATAGGTAAAAATTCAAACGTTCACCATAATTCGCAAATGAGGTACCGAATCAAAGCTTACGAGATAACGAATCCAATGGTACAAGAATCATCGGAAACGGAGGTCGAAAAGTCAACGAAACAGTGGTCGAAAGATTTCTGGCCGGTGACCGCTTCGACGACGCGTGCGGCGGACGGTAACCGGGTTGATGGCGTTGGAAGCGTCTCGACCTCCTCTTTCTGGTGGTCTGGCGCGTGTCGCTTTCTGATGACCGGACGGCGGCGATCTTGGCTGTTCTTCTTTCTGCCTCTCTCTCTCTCTCTCTCTCTCTCTCAGTTTCTATTTCCTTTTCTCTGTTTCTGCCTTCTTTCTTTCTTTTTTTTTTATTTTTTATTTTTTTTTATTTTTTATCTTCACATATATAATAATAATAATAATAATAATAATAGTAATAATTAAAATCTAAAATCAATTTAAATAATTTTACTCTATTAAAATTAATACCTAATAATTATTAAATCAAAATTCGAGGTATTACAGTTAGTGACCAATTTGATACAATTCCCATAGTTTAGTGATATTCGTAGTATGTAAGTGATGTGGCATATGACGAGACAATAATAAGTGATGTGGCGTTGATGTGTTATGTTGACCTATATAATCTACTAATATGGCATGACACATCAGCATACCGATTAGAATTTATCTCCAATCTGATCAATTGACCGTATATTAATATAATTTTGAAAGGTTACAATTCTCATAGTTTAGTGATCTTCGTAGTATGTAAGTGATGTGGCATATGACGAGGCAATAATAAATGATATGGCGTTGATGTGTCATGTTGACCTATCTAATCTACTAACATGGCATGACACGTCAGCATACCAATTAGAATTTATCTCCAATCTGATCAATTGACCGTATATTAATATAATTTTAAAAAGTTAGTGACACATTTAAAATGAAAAAATAATTTGTGACCAATTTGATACAATTTTTATAGTTTAGTGTCCTCTATATCAATTTACCTTCAAATTTTACCAGTTTTAAAGTAATTTATCCAAAGAGAAAAAAAAGACAAAAAAAATCTGTTGCTTTACACGAGTAACACGTGCGATCATGATCATGTAACAGAGGTTAAGACCATTAACGAGTAACGATCAAAAAGCAACTAAAAACCAAAATTCAATTTTATACAAAAATAAATAATAAAACTCAATTGAACACAAAAACTCTCTGCGTTAAACCCTAATTTACACTACAACTTATTGTACATAAAGATTATATATTTTTTAGTATATCTGTAGAAAATTATGGGTTGCTCCTCTTCTCTTCCAGGTATCTTTCAATTACCTTTAGCTTTATTCAATTTTGTAACTTTCTAGGGTTGGGGTTTTATTGTTGCAAATTAGCTTTGTTAATCGAAAATGCAATTTTGATGCTTATAATTTAATTCCTTTTCCTTATTTTAAAGGGTTATAGATATAGTGATTCTCTTTGCCGATTGTTGCTAAATTTGCCTAATTTTTTCTGGGTTTGCGTGGGTTTTTATGATGGAAACTCTTCATCTATGGGGACCCATTTGAAAATTGTTGTTGGTTTTTTTTTTTTTTTTTTGCTAAATTTGCCTAATTTTCTGGGTTTGTGTGGGTGTTTTTATTTTATTTTATTTTTAATTTCCCATTTTGGGGGTAATTTCTGTAGATAGAAGTTCTGGGCGGTTGGGTGGACTTAATTATCCTGAGAGTAATGGAGTGTCTGATGCCAAAAACATACGTGTAAAGGTAAGTCTGAAGACTTAAGATACTGGCTTAAGTTTATGAAGTTTTATTTTGATTTTTTTTCTTGTTTGCAATTTGGACAATCTAAAACTGTATGTGGGTTAGGGAATAGAGTGTTGAAAGGCAATTTTTTTTTTTTTTGCTTATGATCGTGAAGTGAAGGAAGCATACGAGTTAAAATGTAGAACCTGAAATATCCACTTCTTGTTATGTGTTTTAAACACAAGAACAAGTGCATTATACTTTGCTTTTATGTGGGTGACTTGCTTATGATCGTGAAGTGAAGGAAACATACGAGTTAAAGTGTAGAACCTGAAATATCCACTTCTTGTTATGTGTTTTAAACACAAGAACAAGTGCATTATACTTTGCTTTAATGTGGGTGAATGATAGTCTGTATTTCATAAGCTGTTAAAGGTGTGCTTGAGGTGCAATGCATATTAGGTTAGGTGATGGTCCTAGTGCCTCTACCAAGGTCAAGCTGGTGACCTTCAGTAAGCACATGCTCTATGGCTTAGGTGCATGCTTCTTCTAGGTAGGGATACAACAAGTAGAGGACTCAAAAAAACTGCCTCTCTGCACCTGAATCGATTTAACATGTACACTACCTGGGCCCACCCAAACTAGTTTAAGTTGTATATATTTGACTAGTAATTTCTATAAAATTGTATTTTTTTTTATATTTCTAAAGTAAAAACTTATACTTTTATAAATTTAATAGGCCTATATAAATATTTAATTTCTTTAAACATGATACTTTAAAGGTTGATTGATCATATGAAAATATTTAATTAATCATTTATATAAACGAGTAATTATTTTTAAACTTGTATCCATCATAAACTCATTTTTAAATACCCAAACCTAATGTAATTGGAGCAAGTACCTGAAAATACTAGATCCAGTGCTATCCCTACTTCTACGTGCAAGGCACATCTCATAGACCTCTACCACCAGTGAGTTCACTCACCAACAAAGGTCACCCCACCAGTCTTGGAACTTCCCAAACTACTAGAATCTGGTGTCATAGCACCAGAAATTTATCCAAATGTTGTTGTTGTCATTGCTGGAAAGCAATTGGAATCTGACTTAACCACCATCCACAGAGTTGCTGGTCAACAATCCTTTCATTTCTGGCATCCATGCACCTTAAATTTCTCCTCCTACTTTGTTTTGGATCCTCTATGCGCTCTCTCTCTGTCTCTCTCTCATTGACCTTCTTGTTTCTGCTCTTTCCCTGTCTCTCAACACAAACGCTAAAAAAAATCTTACTTCTGTTTTTTGCTCTGATCTTTGTCAAGTCTATGTTCGTTATATTCTTTTTCTTAGTGGTTAGGTTGTTAATTTTAGATTGATGCTTTGAAGATTGTTAACTTTTGTCTATTCGGTTAAATAGTGGTAATATCTTAAATTTGTTATGAATATTAAGTCTTAATTTTTAAATTTTCTTAAAATTTTATTTTTTATTTATTTTTTGTGCCTGACCTCTTTCAAGTGCAAGTGCCTGAGCCTGATGCAAAGGCTCCCCCCTCGCACCTTACTGTAATACTGTGTCTGACACCTTTAATAACTGTGCCATATTTATCCAATTCCCAGGTATAAGCTTTTTGCATATTTGGCTTCAGTTTGCTGGAAGAAGCATTTGTATTTGATTAAAAGCTGTCAATAAACAGACAATACAATTATCAAACAAGATTGTACATATTTTTTAAAAGCTATAGTCTAAATATGTCAGACATTTCTTACTGAATACAGCTGACCTTTCATTTCATTGCTGTGAACAGCTGGTATTGTTAGGTGATTCGGGCGTGGGTAAAAGTTGTATTGTTCTTCGCTTTGTTCGTGGGCAATTTGATCCAACATCCAAGGTGAGGAATTTGTGATTGCTCTTTGCTACTTCAACACTTCTCATCTTTTGTATTTGAAAATTTGTCAATCATGGTATATGAAAACATAAGATTTGGTGCTTTCTCTCTTTAATGCCCTAAAATTATCTTGACTAACCTAGTAACCTGTGTTGGTTTTTATTATTTCAGGTAACTATTGGAGCTTCATTTTTGTCACAGACAATAGCCTTGCAAGATTCTACAACAGTTAAGTTTGAGATATGGGACACTGCAGGACAAGAAAGGTATTGTCAGCAAATTGATTTTAACATGCACATGCATGCATGCTACACAAATATACAAGCATACTCCATAGGTTAATCTTATAACATTTTTTCTTATGGTAGAATGGTTCATCTGCTTCACTTCCTTTCTTCCCCACAGATACTCCTTTTGCTGCAAAATTCTTATTACTTCCTGTATCTTTTTCAGATATGCTGCATTGGCACCGCTATACTACAGAGGTGCCGCAGTTGCAGTTATTGTGTATGATATAACAAGCCCAGAGTCATTCAACAAAGCACAATATTGGGTTAAGGTAGGTTTCATGGATTGCGATAGTACTTATTTTCCTCTCCTATCTCTCTCTCTTGCTCGCTGGCTTTACTTTTGTATTTAACACAATGAGAAAGTTGTTTGCTAAGGGTTTTAACACAATCCTAGTCTGTTTTTTTTTTTTTTTTTTCCTGGAAGCTTTTCAGGCATTACAAATGCATTTAATTCTATTTTATTTTTATTGACGACACTGCGATTTGTCCTGTGCTTTTCTTTATGTGGGGAATATTTGATTATGCATTGTTATGTTACAGGAACTACAGAAACATGGGAGCCCTGATATAGTCCTGGCTTTAGTTGGGAACAAGGCTGATCTTCATGAAAATCGAGAAGTACCTGTTCAAGTGAGTGCAGAACTCCATGAAAAATAATCAGTATGAAGTGCTGTGTTATTATGATTTAACACTTCTTGTTTCATTCTTGAAGGATGGTATGGACTATGCTGAGAAGAATGGGATGTTCTTTATTGAGACATCTGCAAAGACTGCAGATAATATAAATCAACTGTTTGAGGTACCTCCAGTGCTTCTAACTTGATTTCTTTTTGTTGCATGGTTTCATATGTGAAATTATAACTGCAATGAATTGTGAATTTAATATGGAGCTTTGGTTGGTTACCCTTATTACTCTCTCGCCTCCAGGCCCCCATGCTGGGGGAAAAGTGGGGTGGGGGGGTTTGTGGAAAGAAAGAATTTCAGCACCATTAGACCAATGATGCTCTAGCACAGGGGCTGTACCCCAAGCTCCCCAAAGTTAATTTTTATACTCATATTTTTTTAATATATTTTTAAAAATATATTACATTGGCCCCCCAAAATTTTAAAATATATACATTTGGCCCCTCCTAAATTTTAACTTTTTTAAATTATATTCATTTAACCCCTTGAAATTTTATCTATTACATGTATATTTCATAAATTTTTTCTTAAAATATATATAGATTGCCCTAAATTTCTAAGATTTTATTTGTTATCAAATGTAATATTATATGTATATATAAATAAATATTTTATAATATAATAATAGTACTAAAAATTTTAAAATTTTTTACATTAACCTTATAAAGTTGAATTTTTTTTTGTCCATAATTAATTTTAGCCCCCCCAAACTTTTAAGTCTAGTTCCGTCCCTGCTCTAGCACAAGGCTAGGTGCAGTTGTGTGGCCCAAAAAAATTTTCTCAGTTCCCACCCTGATTTGTGCGACTTTTAATGGGGTATTTGAGTTTAGAAAATCTAACCCCCCACCCAAAAAAAAAAAAAAAAAGGAAAAAAAAGGGAGTTTGTATGTATTTATCAGTATATATTGCCAACCTTAACTCTCATTGTTTTCCTTCCTCCTCCCTCTTTCTCTGTCTGAAAGTCATGTTTTCAGTATTTTGCTGATAGTTTGAGAATGTCATTCAGAAAGAGGTGTTATAACTATCTTTGGATAGGAAAATATTTAGCAACCAGAATGTATATGGTCCATTTCAACAGATGCTGCACCTGCTCCACTTGTAATTAACAGACAATTCTTTATTATTGTTAAATCTATAGTGGTGATATTTAAAAGGATTAATTGGTAATCATTGGCAGGGTGAGCTTGTTGTTTGGCTGTATTCAACTATCTTTCCATTTTCTTTCAGTGACTAGGAGTCTAGGACTAGGAAGGGTGGTTGGACTATCAAGCTGGGTAAAATCCCTGAAGATACTTGCATTGATCAGGCTTTGGTCATTTAATGGGTTTAGGGTTAGTGACACTGTATTTTGTACATTAGTAGGGATCTTTGGTAGCAATAGGTTAAAGATTTAAGCAAGCTAATGTAGATTAAGGTTTGGGCTGTACTTAAGTGCATCAATTATCTAATGTCTGAGACTCCGAGTTTGCTGCTTGTGAAATTTAGGTATTTGGTCTCCATCAGGATGGAGTTATGGCTGAAATGACTGTTAAAGTTATTAGTGAATGTTCAAATCTGATTGATTGTGCAGATGGCTTGTCCTGTCTGAAACTTACACCATCTTGACATATGGTGACCCAAAGATTGTTGGTTATTCAGATGCTGACTTGACTCAGATAATTGTGTCATGCCCATCATTTGTGATTCATCCATATGAATCAAAAAAAGTAATGCTAGGCTGACCCTTAAACTTCTCATTGACGACTTTTTTTCCGTTACAACTTCACTTTAATTAGTAGTCTTCATAAATCAAGGAGAACAGAGGGATGATGGTCCTCATAAAAAAGGGAAGGGGAATAAAGAAATGAAGTGGAAGTTTCTATTTGATTGGTAAAGGAGAGTGTAGCAATTGCCCCCATTCTGCCTTCCTGTTTAGGCGATGCTAGAATTTTGACATTTACATAGGCAAACCATTCAAGCTGTAGTTTTATTGCTGAAGAATTCTATGCAATATTTCCCTTGTAATCAATCATGCATAGAACAGGTAATGCATAAGGGTTTTTTAATAATTATATTTAACAGTTAGTATATGGAGCATCTGCTGATGACCTGATGGAATTAGCGGCCAGCACCTGGGTTTGTGGATGTTAGGAAACTATTCATGAAATATACTTACTATGTATTACGGATTGAAATTCAAGTTTAGAGCTGTGATCTGACAATTTCTCCAATTTGGCAGGAAATTGCTAAACGAATTCCCCGTCCGTCATCATCATGATTGCTGAACCTTGTAGCTGAATCAAACTAAGATGGCTTCTAATATTATGGGAACCCACTTGCCTGTATCAAATTTGTGTATGTGGTGATATCTGTAATATTTGCTCTGTAATATTTGCTCTATTTTGTGATATGGGTCTCAAACTGTTCCAGCTATAAGATTATGAATCACACTTAACTCTGTTGAATTGCAATCATTAATACGCTTCATATGTTCACCTATAAAGATTAATGCAGACATTTATCTTAAGGGATTCCATGATAACAAGGATAGATTATACATGTTACTGTCTTAGCGCATGTTTCAAGCAAATTCCGCCTGCCTGGAATGCCACTCATCTGAAGGAATGAGTGCAGGTTCGAATTCCATTCAATTACTAACAGATGTTCAAGAAGCATAGTGGATCACTGAATTAAGCTCCTTCACAAAAGTTTTAAGCACCCAAATAGCTATAGGAACATCAAATAACATAATGTCATTGTGCTGAATGATAAACTTTTATCAGATATAATCCTTCGTGCTCATCTTGAAGATAAATTTTTTCCAATTCTATAGCAAGCAAAACATTTTCAAATACTTTAATTTCCTTCCTAGTACAAAACAAGACTAGCCATAAGAGAATGCAGAATTTGATAGATAACCATATTTTATGGGATAAAGTATGATAACCATGTGAATATTAAGTTGAAATTTGAAACATAGTTCTTCATTTTATTGATTCAACTTTTTAGTATGTAATCTTTGATTCATAGCTATTGTTGAAAAAGACCAGTCCTAATAACACACAAAGCTATAATAGCCTATTATAGAGGAAAATAACCCACCATCTGATTATCTGTCAAATCCTCCATTTTGTGGTGTTGAAAAATAACCCACCATCTTCTCTTCTGATTCCTTACACGAGTGAAGTGAGTTCACTAGTCAAGAATCTATTAGCCTGTATGGTTAAGATCTCATCATATGCTATAGAATGTCAAGCCCTTTTCATGTGTTGCCTGGCACTACCAACTTCTTGTGACAAGTTTATCTAATGTCATTTTCTTGCTTCACTTTCTCTTTTCCTTTTTCTCTTTCTTCTAAGATGGAAAAGATTCTTAAAACAAGGGAACTGTTAGGTTTTGAACTTATAATCTCTTATACTTAGTGGTGGGTATAAACTAGGGCTGCAAATGAGTCAAACTGTTCGCGAGCGGCTTAGTGTTTGGCTTGATAAAAACTCGTTCGCGTTTGATTTGAGCCTTACTTTAAGGTTCGATTAATAAATGAGTCGAATTTGAGCAAAATAAAGTTCGACTCAATTAGACTCGTGAACAGCTCGATAATAAGCTCACGAATATGCTCAATTAATATGTTCGATAATAAACTTATGAATAACTTGATTATAATTATTATTAGTAACTTAATAATTTTGACACTCCAAAAAATATATTTTAATACTCCTATAAACTTTTTGGTAATTCAATTTAACTAAAATATATATACTTCTGATTAATATAATATAATATTTTCTTATTATATAATCTAATATTCTAATCTTTAAAAATATTTTTTTTATTAATTAATATTTTTGTAATACATGTAATGTTCAATTTTATGATTTGATTTTTTTTTACTAATTATGTTTTTGCTTTTATGTTAGTTTTAAATATTTTTGTTATAGTTATTTTATTAAAAATAAATAATTAGAAAGTTGAGTATTTTGATAAATTATAAACAAATTTCAAAATCAATTCAACTTGAGTTTAGTTGAATTATAATTTATTAATTAGTCGAACTCGAATCAAGCTCGAACTTGGCTTGAGCTTGAGTTTGAGTTTAAATGAGCCAAATTTGAACATGATTTTTAAACTCGATCCAAAACTTGAGCTAAAAAAAAAAAAAAAAAAAATGAACCGAGTCTGAACATGTTAAAACTCGACTCGACTCTGTTCGATTACAGCCTCAGAATAAACCGCACTGCTCAACCTAAGTCCAGTTCTTAAAAAATAAGAACTTGGGCTGAGCTTAGGTGTTTCAAATCCAAACCCTGCATGGCCTGAAATTGATGATACTATACATAATTGGATACTAAATCCAATTTGGAACTGTGCCTAGCCATGCTCACTCCTTCTTGCACTACGAGACAGAGAAACATATATTTAATTACCAGACTACTAATCCAATGGCTTGTTAATTGTTATTACAGTTTTGAGCCAATTGTGTGATACTTTAATTGATACCATTTTTTTCTTGGCCTCAGGGGCTAAGAAAAACATTTAAACAGTCCTTAACAGGAAGATTGACTTTCAATGTGGTGAAGAAAGCAGTAACAGAAAATGAGGTGATGTCTAGGACATGATTTATTATTTTTTATTATTTTTTTTAGCATTAGAGGAGACTCGAATTTCAATTTTTTTTTGTCCAAGTCACATATGCACTACCGCTAGACTAAGCTAAGCTTGCAAGTGGATTGTTAATTTCTAGGACATGATAAGTTGTTTGCAAAAACTGACAATTCCTTATCCTTTCAATATCTATATTTCTTGAGAAAGGCAAAATTAACAAACACTCTTATAATCTTAAAGCAAATATCTTTCTTGCTAGGTAAGTCTAAGCCTTAAATAGGATTTACATGTCCCATTGATCTTGAAAGGCTGATCCTTTTAATCAAGTGGGGTATCAAAACATATAATGGAATTAAAGTGGACTCAAGCAATTGTTAGTATTTGAAAAACCAAGATGTAAGACTTAATGGACTAGTTAATTAATGACATTGAAAGTACTAATACTGTTTTAGCTAAGGCAAATACAGTATTCATAAGTAGATAAAATTTAGAAGACTGGTTTTCGATTTCGATAGTGATAAAATTGTTAAAGATGGGTGAATCTAAGATTGATGTCTAAAGAAGATGGGGTGAGGGGCCAACAATTGCTAATATTAGGAAACAACACATGCATGTTTTATCAATTGAATTCATTAAAAAATAACAATTCTGGGGGTGTGTTTGTGGGGGGGCCATGCTTAATCCATTCCTGTACATTGCCATTGTTTATGGTTGCTGAACAACAAATGTGCCTATTGTAGCTACTGTAAAGAGTTATAAAATGGCTTGGATAGTGATATATAATTGTTATCTAATAGACAAATCTCAATTAATCCCTATTCAGGACCATATATGAACATGTTTCAGTCATCAGTCAGACTGTCCACCATGTTCAATCCATCATGTATTCATGTACATGACATCTAAACAGTATAAAAACCTTAAATTACAAACAATAATAAGAATAAAAATGATTTATTGATCATGTACTTATTATTTACCATTCTTTTTTTTTTCCAAGAAATATTTATATATAAATCAGATATCAATTATAATGTCAATGTACAGATAAATTACAATCCATATTAAGTAGAAAATAAATCTAAATAATTTGAGATTCGAACTTGAGACCTCTTTATTTAGTGTCTCAAGCCTAGCCATCTCGATTAGGTCATCATTGGCTACTTATTATTTACTATTCACTCAAAATTTCAAGATTATAGGCTTAATGTAGGAAGAGAGATTAATTAAGACATCAGTAAATAAACTTAAGAATGAGTATTTTCAGTGTACGAGATTAGAGGGCATTCTCAGTACACGAGACTTCTTACTTTTTGAGAATTAAAAAGAGATATTTATCTTCCTTTCTCCTCCTTTGTGTAGGTAAGGAGTTCAAATTCCCTTTTCAATTAATTATCACTAATTGCCTTTTAATTGTTATTGTTGAGATCTTAATTACTTACTTGTCTTCTCTTTGATTCAATCCATCTATGATAGTGTTATTTTAATCTATAAACAAAATTCTTGCAATCTTGTTCATTTTCCACATTCATAGAATTTGCAAAACTATTGCCTTGAGCCCTTGACTTGTTATATAATCTTTCTGATTTGTCAAGTCTCTTAGTGCAAAATTATTGCACCATTAACCAATAATTGTCTACTTTTAATCTTCACTTATTAATTTGGTTGATATGTAACTTAATCGATAACTACATCTTTAAAAATAATTAAACAAATGCAGTCAATTCATTAGTCTAAAGTAAATCTAATCGAGTTAGAAAAGTGTATATACTAGAATCTTCAAAAGATTTAATACAACTAGTTAGATTGATATGGGTAATAAAATAGTAACTTTATTTATTTATTTATTTATATTTTTTCTAACCTTAGGTCAAATAAAATAGTAAACTTGTGAAATTGACTTGATAAAGATAATTTTTCTTCCTACTTTTTAGGAGAAAAGTTTCTTAAATTTGATTCTTTCATTCAGTAAGTATTTGATAAAATTATTAAGAGAGATGCATGCATTAAATACGGAAAAATAAACAAATTTTTGTTGTGTAATTCAAGATTATTAAACATTTAAATTTTCATACGATAAAAAGGAAAAAGTAACGATCATTTTATCCCGTTTCATATCATCTCGTGAATAGTATATAATTTAAATTTATCTTATTTTCTTTTTATCATAAAATTTTTCCATGACAACCAATCTATCTTTGTCATGTTTAAATCGTTTTCTTAATTAGGCAGATGGATCAATCCAATCCCAATTTTTCACTTAGTCACATTGTGAGATTGCATGTGATCATGTGGGCTCTATTTCCATTAAAAAAAAAAAAAATGAAAAATCTCTCCTTGATTTATGCTTCTATAGCTAGAGTGACTAAAGCATATTAGGATCAGAATCTTTTGAAGCAATATTTATGTTTGAACTTCTTTGACAAAAAAAAAAAAAAAAAAAAAAAAAAAAAATTGATCTTTTTGATATCTTTAGAGACCTATTAGAAGTTCTACAAGAAATTTTGGACTTAACATATGTTAATGCCAACACCACATACGCCTATACATTGGCTTTTGTTTCCTTAAAGTGAGAGGTTTGGTAGTGAGTATTTGAATTTTCATTTTCTAAAAGGAAAAATCAAGTAGTTTTATAGTGTGTATAAAATAAAAATAAAAATAAAAACAAAAACCCATCAATTAGCTATTAGTTGTGAAGAAAATTAGTATAGAAATTGTTGAAATGTTTGGGCTAAATTTGGAGGTGTTGATGGGACTAATTAACCAACCTCTCCTAGGGGACAAACCCACCTGATGAAGTTAAGAAATAATTGAGGTCTATTTTTGGCAATAGTGGCTAATCCTCAAGTAATTTGTACTTGTTGCTTGCTTTAGTCTCTCTTTAGTTTGATAACATCTCAATCTTTTCAAAACCCAATCTTCTGACTGTAGTTGAGTTGGTGTGAACCCAAACAAAACTCTTTGGACAAACAATTCAATTCATAATTTTGTATTAGAATCATATATAATTGAGTTGCCTCATAGATTGGGGGGGTGTTTGGGATGTGATGGAGAGGGTGGAAATTGTTACTTATGATATTGGGCTTTTATTATATTTTCAATTTTAAACTTGGTTGGAATCCTATTTCGCTTATAGTCTAGTGATTAAGAGATCTATTTCGATTAAATAATTGTTAATTATAATTATTTTTCTTCGACGAATATTCAATGATAAAACATTCTAAAATTTTTGTTAAAAAAAAATTGATTTGAATATGATGTGATTAAAAAACTTATTCAAAAGAGAGAATTACCCATTTACATAACTTATTTAATAAAAAAAAATTATAATTATTAACACATTTCTTTATGTCAAATACTTGTTAAAATTTTAAATAAAATAAGAGGAAAAAAAAGGAAGAAATATATATTTTACATAAAATTATACCCTAATTTGAGTTTCCCATTGATTTTGCAAATTATTACAAGAACAATTTTAAATTAATTTTATAAAAATAATCATATAACTGCAACATCAAGTCTAATTCTAGACATTCTTTCTTATTTAAAAAACTTTTTAACGTATAATATATAAAATAAATTCTGAAAATGTCCTTGCTCTCTTTAATGCATGCAATAGGATATCTACTTTGCCTTTGAATATTTATTTGGCCTTTTTTTATTTTTGGGTACAAAAGAAATCTATATTTTCTCTCTAATTCCTAACACAAAGGTATGACTAGATTATGACAACTTTTAAATTTGATTTTGTATCCAATATTTGAGTAGCTAAGCCTTTTTTTTTTTTTTTGAAAAAGTATAAAAAATATTATGTGGTTTGACCCTTTTACATTTTGAGATCTGAAATTTTTTTTTTCACAAAATGAGATCTGAAATTTCTTTCATTAATAATATGAGGTTCATAACGCTAACGATATTAATTAGTATTGACATAATGCTTATGTGGTATATGTAACACTATTACCATATAAATGTTATGTCAGCAGACACTAATAATATTAGAACTGTAGATTTAATGGTGTAAACCACAAATTTATTTTTATTAAAAAATATTTCATAGACCTCAAAATATAAAATGGTCATTACATATATAATATATACATGTTTTTATTAGAATTTTTGAATTGAATAGAATTGAGAAGGCAGGAGGTGAAGGTGGGAAGAGAGAGATTTGAGTTCAACTATAACCAAAATAATTAGCACTAGTCACTTGGATAGTTGACCCTTTATTACTTATATGATTTTTTATTATTTTGTAATTTTTAGATGTGAGACTATTTTTTGTAATTTGTAGTTTTCTAACACTACCCCTCAAGTGCAATTGGGATTTGATTTTGACGCTCAGTTGTCACTTGAAATTAAAATCCTCCAATTGAAACGTAGACCGAATCTTCTGGAATTAAAATCCGGATCTTTCGGAATTGAAATCCTTCCCCTGAAACGCAATCCGGATCTACCGAATGCTCTGATACCATGATAGAAATTGAATTGAAAGGGTAGAAGTGACTTGAATTAGGTATAGATTAAACCCACAAATGAATCGGATTTAATGAGTTTAGGTCAACCATTGCTAAAATGTTAGAACTAACCAATTAGATAGTCAAGTGTAATACTCCGAATATTCATGTAAGGACTTCTCATTAAGTATATAAATGAATTTCAAGTGTATATTATGTGTATAAATGATTGTGGATTGAATTCCTTGTGAAATGGAAGTTAGGTTGTAAAGTGGAGTTGCAGGGCATAAGTCGCGCCCGCGACAAGGATGTCGCGACCGCGATAAGGGTTCCGCACCCAGAGTTGCGACCGCAACCAAGCCCGCGAACTCTTCTGCCTGATTTGGACATCAAATTGAACAGTCACGTGAACAGTAGAGAGTCGCGCCCGCGACAAGTAGATAGCGACCGCAATGGATGAATCGCGACCGCGATTTACCTGTAGCGACCGCTACTGGCAGCGAAGACAGAATCTGGAAATCGGCTTTTAAAAGGAAATTAAGAGCCCAAAATCATTTTCCACGAGATTTCAGAGCTCCTAAACCAATTTTCTCTCTAAAATCATCCACCCACTCACATTTAATGATAAGAAACTTCATT
>CATKHJ010307227.1:0-14649 GCA_949750685.1 Vernicia montana
TACCTGAGAAAAGGCCGGCGAAAGTCTTAGTTATGAATGAGAAAGCATAATGAATCATGAGCAAGTTACGATTATACTTTAGTCTTGTTGACTATTAGTCAACCATTGTTTTATTCTACTTGCAAACTGTGGATTAGTTAATCATTGCTCGAACTTGTTGAAATGGGTTCTCACTATAACTTATACCTGTCTAATTCCATGCCAATGGATTGCTAAATTCTCAGTAAATAGACTGTTGAAGTGAAGAACAGTTTATATACAATTTACCATTAAATTAACAAACTGCAAAACATTTTTTTTTTAAAACAACAAACTGATATTTAAAAGTGTTAGTGTGAAAAGGCTCATCTCCAAAGTCTTGGATGGTGCACATGTAGAGGAGCCATTACTAGTGAAACATACTGAATATAGGAAATAAAGACATAAACTGATAAGCGTAGTACAACTGAAAAATAAATTTAAAAATAACTAGAGTCAGAATCTGGTAACAGAGATCGAATTTGGACACGTGGCGGAATACGTGGCAACAGGAGGAGCCATCTTAATGGCATGGCGGAATACAGGCAGGACATGTAGTGGAACACGTGAGAATAGGAGACAGTCAGATTATGGTAAAATTTATATCAAATCTGGATTCAGACAAGAGACACAGTCTGAAATAGATAAAACATATGCCATAAATAGCTTTAGAAGGGAAAAAAATTAATTGAGACGGCCCAAAATAGGAGACAAATTTAGAAACTGGTAAAATAAATACCAGCAATGGATTCAGAAGGGCAAAATTTTCAGGAACCAGAAATGATTCATTCAGAACCTGTCGGAAAAAGGTTGAACCAACCGGTTAAAGAAACACAGAAATTTGATACAGAGACGAAAAATATAGATAGTGACAGAATTTTGAAAAACAAACTGCAAAATTGATTTCAGAAGATCGAAAAACCTTGGGAACCAGTAAAGATTAATTTAGAACCGATCAGAAAAAAGGTCGAACCGATTGTTGAAAAAACACAAAAAAATTGAGGAAAAATCAAGAAAATTCATTTAGAGACAGAATTTTGCACAACGGACTGCAAAATTGAACTCAGAAGGTCCAAAAACCTTGGGAACCGGTATGAGTTTATTGAAAATCGGTATAAAAATTACTGAACCGGTTGGTCAAAGTAAACTAAATCGGTTCGGTTAGATAGAGAACCAGACCGAATGAGAGTCGGGTCAAAACCCGGGTCGGAGCGGATGGACCGCGGGTCAGGTCGGATCCGAGATGGGCAGGAGCGCTAACGTGGCAACAGGAGCTGGCCCACACCTGACACATGGTAGCATATGACTGGGCCATATGGTTGACACGTGGCGGATCGTGATTGGCCAAGACATCTGGTGATGATGGAAGTGGATCCCACGTATGACACATGGCAAGCTCAAATTGGCTGACGTGGCACTAGCTGGGTTGAGCGGCAGGTGACACGTGTCACTGACATGTGACACGTGGAGAGAGAAGATTCACTGAAGTAGCTGACTGTGATGGTGAAGTAGGATGGCACGTGGCACACGTGGCGACGGCTAAGTGGTTGACGTGGATAATGACTGGGCATATTGGACTGGCGTAGCCCTGACGGATGACGTGGCATAATCTGATTGGGTATTGAGGTGACATGTCACCACGTGGTGACACGTGGCGTCGTCTTCAACCTCCAACCGCGCGTGAAGAACATACCAAAACTTTGGCAGGCGCGTAAGGGCGCGTGAGAGATCCGTTTGATGTGCTGTTTGTTTCAGAATTCTTTGAATTTTAAAGACTTTCTGATAGTGTGTTCATAAAAAAATTTTGACGTGGGCATGTAGAGGCGACATTGTGAACTTTGGAGATGAGCCTTTTCACACTAACAAAAAGTGTCTCCAGGCAAAATTGGACATTGAGTAACCCCTTCAGTTCCATCAAACCAAGGTGTACCAACCTAAGATTATAGAAAACCCACAAAAAAAAATTAAAAATAAATTATGCCACTCTTTCGTATTTCAAAGCAACAATATAATTAAGCAATTTAGAAGCTCCAAAATATATCCCCTTGTGCTAAAAGAGCAAAATTTGAGTCTAATGCTACACCACAATTCTATACCGAACGCCGGTGAACTGTTCATAAGCTCCATATAAACGAATGGTTTGTCCAATTCTCAAGTTCCAGCGACAAACAAATCGCCTCCAATTCAAGCAATCAAAAGCAGGCCTTGCGTATCCATTCTGGCGAATTGAACACTCAAACTCCCATGTGAAGCCTCGCAAGTCCCTGGCAAGAATAGTTGCCTTATGGCCCCCTCTGAAATCAAAATGCTTTAAGGCCTCTCGTGTGGGCACCTGCAGTCTTTCATCAATGTCCACTCTAGTTAGCATTTTACAGAAAATGAGAGCCATTCGAAAGGTCAAATTAATTAAATAGAGGAATAATTATTAGAAAGTAGTACACAAGAAAAGGGATGGCAATGGGGCGGAGCGGAGGCGGGGGTACCATCCCCCATCCCCCATCCCCATCCCCACCTTAGCGGGAAATCCCCATCCCCATCCCCGCCTTACAAACAAGGACAATTTAGTCCTCATCCCCGTTCCCCACTTGATTTTTTTTTTTGTCTTATCTTAATTTAATTTTTGATACTTTTAAATAGTAGAATATAATGTATAAATATTTAAAAATTAGATTTTATTTATATTTAAACTCACAATATATATATATAATTTGAGATATTTTGATTATTAGTATTACTTATATATTTTATTAATTTTTTTATACATTACTTATATATATTTACTTATTAATATATATATAGTATTACTAATATATTTTTTTTATATCTATTAAATTCATAAATAATGGTTGAAAAATAAAAATAAAATTATTTAGAAAATGTTAACAGATTCAGACATATAAAGTATCAACTAAACAAAATTAAAATATAAATACGCCTAATATATTAAAAATGTTATGTAATTTTATTTAATAAAATATTAAAAAATTCAGCATACATAAAAGTATGAAAATATTTAAATAAATTTCTTTAGAGTTATCATAATATGAGAGAATTACAAAACATAAGTGATAAAATTAAAAATTTTATTACATGTGTTGATATATATATATATATATAAATATAATATCGGATCCCACGGAGAAGGAATGAGAATCTCTGCGGGATGGGACATATACTATCCGTCTCCGTCTCATCACCTTTAACGAAAAAGAAATTTTTCCATTTTCACTTTCATGGAAATAAAATTTAAAAAATTAACATTCCATTTAAAGCAAATTTCCAAAAAAAAAAAAAAAAAAAAAATTCGTCTCATTGCCATTCCTACACAAAAAAATTCATTTTATATACAGAGTTCATATAATGAGAAGATCTAATAAATTATGGGACTATCCGACAAATCATAAACAAATCACATCAATCACTTTCCGAAGTACTTTTGTGTCAATTCAATTTATTCATAAAATCAATTTGAATCAAGATGCAATAGATAGGGTTTTTTCCCATTTTAGGGTTAAAAAAGAAATAATAATTATCAATATAACATATAGTATTTGGAAAAGTATTTTCAAATAGTGATAAAATTTGTCAAAAAAAAAAAAATCTAGCCACCACTGATTTTAATTCTTTTTCAAAAAAAAAAAAATATATATATATATATACAAGTGGATAAATGGACTATGGGCTTGTCCGAAATAAACGGTGCAAATAGGAGACAAATTCATTTAAAATCAAAATAGGACATATTGTACTTTTGGAAACAAAACTTCCAAAACTTTTGTCATTTTATTTATTTTTTTAATGGAAAAAAATGATTAATGCACCGCCTTTAATACACTTAACTTCTCCACTTGATGTGACATTCTTATACTTGAAAAGGGGAAAGCCATGCGAGTAACTAGGAAAAGAATTCAAGCTAAATATTTACCTTAATAATCATGTGATTTTATTCTTAATTTCACAGTATTTTATTTTATTCTTAAATAAAATCCCTTAAAATTACGTTAATTTATTTTTTATTCTAATGTGCTTTTATAGAAGTTGCATATTTTAGAATTAAAATGAAGTAAAATGTGGCAATTTTAAAAAGCATAAGATTGTGCATCTAAAAGTGCATAGGCTCAATGTAAACTCTTTTTTTCAAGTTTTTAGCACAGCATGCACATAATTGTGTACCAAAAAAACGCAAATTTGTGCGTCAATAAAAGTTGTACAATCTTTTAAAATTTAAAAAAGAAACGGGAAGAGGAGGGGCTAAAAAGAAGGAATTTGCTCCAAAGGAAATCAATTTTGAAAAAAAAGGGGACTGACTTTTAAGAGTAAAAATAAGAAGAAATATATATATATATATTTCCAATATAGGCTGAGGAGTTAGGAAGGCAGCAAATCCTTCCCGAACTACATTAGAGGTTGCACACCTCCAAATCTACCCTGAAATAGATAGACAAGAGATCAAGACAAATAGCAGTAATTTTTTTTCTCAAATCAATTGTATTAATTTGTTTTTAATTTAATATCACTGCATATATGTGTTATTAATTCACATTTAATATTATTGATTGTAGGAGGCTGTGTAGCAGGCAGTGACCGAAGAGGTGACGACTGCTATACAGGCCCAATTTAGTGGGGAGGGTGAAGAGGGGCATGAGATGTAGCCCCCTATCGTGGATAAGGATGCTATCTATCTGCGCATTGTAACTGCATAGTAGAAGAGACGACGTCTCATCTACGGGATTGAGAGTCGGTCTACTGAATATCAAGCTGGAAGCTCCTCCCAACCAACATGTCAACCCCCCGATGACTGAGGAACCCATTCAGGAATTGATCCGGGAGGAGATTCAGATTGAGCTTCAGTCTCTGCACAACAATTTCACATCTACATTCAGCGTGGAGCAACAAGAGGTTCGGGATATTGTGGGAGTTGTGTCCCAGCACCGTACACCGATTGTGCCCCCTATTCATCCTGCAGATGCTCCCACAAATGAGCATCTAGATGTTGACCCTCATGCCGCTAAAGCCGCCGCCGATGATCCGTCCACTCATTGATTGTGAACTATATATTTCCTTTTTGTATATATATATATATATTTAATTATACTTTTATTAAATTAATTGTACATTTTTTTAATATATTAATTGACAAAAATTTAAAAATTTAATTTTAAATTTTTTGTGGATCAAATTTATTTTGTATATTTTATAATTTTAATAATAACTAAAAAATAGTTTAAAATAAATTTAGCGACTATATTTAGCTTCTAAAACTTGTAGTCGCTAACTTTAGCGACTACCAATTTTAATCACCATTTAATCACAATCTATAGTCATGGCATACTGACTTTGATAGTTAATTAGCTACTATTTTCATACTTTAGCGACTAATAAGTTGATCGCTAATTAGCGACTATTACATTTTGTCCCTAATTAGTGACTACTTTGCTTGCTAAATAATTTTAGTGAGAAGAGATTTAGCAACTATATGTTTTAGTCACTAATTAAATTTAGCGACTAAAAAAAATATTAGCGTGTTTATGGTAGTGTATACTTTCCATTGTACTTAATATTAATGAATTCAATCTAATTCTTACAACTACGAGAGTTAGTGTAAGTTTAGAATTGGGCATTAACAATTTACCTCGAGAGAGGACATTGTTTATGTAAGGGAGAATCACCTTTAATTTCAATTAATTGGAATAATTACATAAGTATATATGAACTATTAGTTTTGAAAATCAATTAAAATCTAAATCATAGGTTGTTTTCCATTGAATTTAGTTGATTCTTGAATTGTTTGATTAATAGTAGTTCATTTATATCCAATTGAATTTATCACTTTCATCTAAATTTTTATTTGATTAAATATTAGAAAGTTTATAAATTTGATACTCAAAATCATCTCCCTATAGGATCGACAAACCCTCTTTACTCATCAAAACTATTTGTTATAATTGACTCGTATACTTGTGGTGCACCATGTGACTTACGAGAATGTTTTTCAAATGATTTCAAACTCGGTCTGGTCTTAGAATTAGTGAAAACAAAAAATCACCGGTCAAAATTAAAATTTTAAATAATATTATATATTTATTATAAGAACAAAATTTGACTCTAACGCTGCACCACAATTTTATACCCGACGCCGGTTAACTCTTCATAAACTCCATATAACCGGATGATTTGTCCAATTCTCAAGTTCCAGCGACGAACAAATCGATTCTAATTCAAGTGATCAAAAGCAGGCTTTGCGTATCCGTTATGACAAATTGAACACTCAAACTCCCATGTAAAGCCTCGCTAGTCCCTGGCAAGAATAGTTGCCTTATGCCCCCCTCTGAAGTCAAAATGCTTCAAGGCCTCTCGTGTGGGCACTTGCAATATTTCGTTAATGTCTACTTTGGTTAGTATTTTGAAGAAAATGTGAGAGCTAGTGCGAATGGAGAGAGGACCCATCAATCGACGGAGAAACGTGACGCCATGACGGTGGCAGGAAGTGGTTCGGATAAAGGGAAGAAGCCGAACCGTGAGGAGGAAAAGTGAGTGAAAGGTGATAGTCGCCATTTGATTTAGGTACAAATGGAGAGAGTAAGATGTAAGGAAATTCCTTTCCTTTTCTGAAATTGTGGTCATTATAGGAATTCCGTTTCATAGGATATATGCTATTAATACTCAAATTGGTTTCTAAATGAGATATATTCCATAAATATTCTCTACCTTGATGGACGGTTGAGATTAAAACACAGAAAACCTTAATTGGAAAATTTTGGTCCTCTCTCCACCTATAAAATAAAGCCTTTCATCCATCAAAAAAGAGGCTCACAAAACTCAACACATTAGGGTTTATAGGCAAGGAGAGAGAAACCAAAACCATTAGCCTAACCTCTTCTCTGACGGATCTCAACATCAAGCATCAACAACACCAGACAGTAGGATCGAAAAGCTCTCTGCATCAAAACGTCTGGAGGTACTCTTTAGTATATTTAAGATTAAATCCTACATGTGATTATCATGATGTTCATGGTCTTAGGGTTCATGTTAATAATACATTATAATAACATAAGAAAGAAATCTTTTCATTGCCAGAGCCCAATTTTGGTTAGATAAAAATTTTTAAACGATTCTGGCAATTTTGTTCTTCGTTCGACCAACTCCACTATATATGCTAATTTAATAATTAAAAAATTAATAAAAAATAATTAAATTTGATTAAGTGGTGAATGATTAATAATATTAATATTAATTTTCATTTGAAACAATTGCAAACTAAATTTCTAAATTAAAAGAAAATATAATATATTTTTAAAGATTTCAGTATAATCATAGAATTTTTAAAAATTAATTTTTTATTATTCAGAAAAAAAAAATAAAAAAGCACAGTGAACTAAGTTAATATTCAAAAAATCATTATAACATGTGGTAAATCTTATAAGAAACAAGCAAAGTTTTAAATAACGGTCGATGCGTTATGTATCGGCGGTTTCGTCTAAGGTTTTGAGGGGTCCGATATGTTATTTGCACGTTACACATATACTAAGGAGAATTAGTCATGAATCGGTACTAAATCACCTGATACACACTGATACGACCGTTATTTAACGTTATGGGCGTGACGTACCAGTATAAAATAATAATAATTATTATATTTTTTAATATAAATTACGAATATATTATTCAAAAAAAACTATTATTTTATATTTTTCATATATTATTTTATATTTTATTAGTGTAAATTATTGAGATATTATTCTTTACATTATTTATATAAGAGTTTTTTTAAATGTATTTAAAACATTATTGATGTCTTTTCATCTGGAGTAAACAACTAAAATGCAAATGAGTTCAATAACGGGCAAAATAATCAAATTCCTCCACCACACTCTTTTTAGTAGTGATTAGTCAATTTTGTAGTCTATTTATTTTTTTCATATTGTCTTATTTGCTTAGAATAAGGAGGAGTTTTTTTTTATCACCTTATTCATCTTGAATAACGTGATTTTTTTCCTTATGAATTAATAAAATAAGATTGATTTATAAAAAAAAAATTAAAATTTTTAAGTCAAGACAGTATTATATTAGAAATTTATGTAACTTAATTATTGTTATTATGCATTATTCATAAATATGTTATGTAATTTAAGCTTTTATAGTATAGAACATATTTATTTAAGTGTTTATTAATTTAATGTATTATATTTTGGATGTTACAATCTATTTCTTATTGATTTAGATTAATTTATTTATCATTTTTAAAAATTCACGATAGCGATAGCTAATTTAATCCAATTCTATTACATCAATTCCAAAACTAATATCAATATCTAAAATCCTAGAAATAAGTGAGACTGAAAAGTAAAACTAATCCTATTTAACTTTATTTAAATTTATATCCAATATTACTGTTAGCATAATTATTATACTAACAATTACAAATATTATATATCCAATATCCATGTCCTACAAAGGTTCGACAAAAATCAGTTTTTAGTTTTCTTAAGCGGCTTGAATTGGTCTCTTGAAGTGACAATATCCATGTCCTACATCACTGAATTTTATGCAAGAAAATGAGACACGTTGCCAATTTGCCATTTAACAAAAAAAATTTATGTTTGGTTTGAATAAAAAAATATGATTTTTTTTCTAAAAATTCTTTTATAGTACTTACTACATTCAAACTTCTTTATTTTATAATTTCATTTAGAAAGTCGAAGCATCATAGATAAAAATCAAAGATTTATCAAAAAATAAAAAAAGATTTTGTAATAATCTAATGACATTAAGATTCATAAACATTTCTTTTTTTAAAATTATTTTAAGTATAGATGTTATTTTGTTAATTCATTCTTTAATTGTATGTTCAATATTTTATTTAGTTAACTCAAGACTAGGGGTGACAATTTCAAACACAACACAATAATATGATACAAATCTAACATGAATTTAGTAGGTTTGGGTTAGGAGCTATCGTATTTATGTCGATTTTGTATTGACCTAATTGTGATACTAAAATAATCGTATTGTGTCGTGAATTGATCCGTTAATCCAAAAATGATACGCTGAATCCATTAAAATTTATGTATCTTGTATTAACACATTTAACTAAATATATTTATGACTTATAAAATATGTATATATAAATATTATTTTTAATCTTCTTTATAAATTTATATCTAATTATATTTTATGTAATAATATAAATTAACATGAGTTAATTTAATAAATTTGATATTTTTTAAATATTAAAATAAAAAAGTTAATTAATTTAAAATTTTAAATGTGTCATTCATTTCGTGTCATGTTATCCGTTAATTAAGTAGATCGTGTCGTATTCGTGTTGATTCTTATCGTGTCATGAGTATAGGTCAACACGATCCTCTAACACGATTAAAACTATTAAAGTAAATAATATTACTATAAGTTATTTTAGTTTTATGCAATATTTTGAATAAACTTTTAAATTATCATAATTTTATGTTTTGATTTCAAATTGTTTTATAGGAAAAAATGGCATCTCAAAAACAATTGAGCTTACAAAAACCATCGGCCATTGAAAATACTTCTTCTCAAACACTAGAAGAAAGTTCTACTCCAAACCAAGCATAATACAAAAAGAAGAAGCGAGGTTTGGTGTAAACACCATATTTTGTCTAGGTAATTTTAATTATTTTTAAAGAATATATGAAAATTTCCAAAAAATAGAAAGTTGTTTTAAAATTGAATTTCTTAATGTTTCTAAGTTTTATTGAAAAAAAAATATAAAAATAGTAAAAAAATAATTTAAAAAAATGAAAGTTTTATTTGTTCACTGAATACATTTAATGGATCTATTAAGTTTTCATATTAGATTTATCAAATAATTAGGAAAAAAGAGAAAAATAAGAAATAAGAAAGAAATTATATTTTATTATTTTTATTTGTATTGATTTTATTTTATTTTAATTTTTTACTAAATTTATTTATTTTTTAAAATTTTTATTTTAATTTTAAAAGTGATTTTAACATTTAGTTTCAAGCGAAGAAAGTTTTAAGGTGTGGAATATAAGGGTTAGTGTGTCTCTTTAAAATTATTATAGTTTTGAGGTGTGTACGTATTTTTTTTTTTCTATCTGTGTGTATATACATTTCAAAAAAAAAAAAAAGGTGAAGAAAGTTTTAAAAATAGTAATAAATATTTTCATTTTAATTTGAACCATTTGATGAACAGTTTTCAAATCCAAATTTATCTCAATCTTTAAATTGACTTTTGATCCTTGCATGTCAATTTTGGAGTAGTCCCCAAATATTAATCCTAGCCCTCCATTTTTATATTACATTTTAGCAAATTAATTTAAAAGTCAATAAATTTCAACCTTTATATTAGAAGTTTAGAAACCCTAAACTAGAGAGGCATTTTAGGAAATGGAGGAGGGTAGAGAGCTAAAACAAGATGAGACAGCCGCACTTCTAGAATTCTTCTTCTTCTCTTCTCTTTTCTTTTCAACGCACTCACTCTCTCAGACAACACTCACTGCTACTCCACTGTTTACCGAAAACTGCTCCTTGTTTTTTTTGACCTTTTCACTGTTTGGAGCCATAGGTATAATAATTAAACAGTGAAAAGTGAATAATCCAAACAGTGGCTGAAATATACAAAAAGATCCAATATGTTTCACTTTATTCATTTCTCTTGCCATTTTTATTTCAGTGAAAAAAAGAAAGATTCAACTACAGAACCAACACCACCCACCATAGCCATGTCATTCAACCAGTTACAAAGTTCTCTACTTTTGTGGCTATTCTTAATATATTAGCTACTATTTTAATGTTCATAGCTATGGTTTGTAGCTAAAAGTACATTGTGTTGTAGTGATATAATCAGAAGAAATTACTATGAAAATCAATAAACTGAATCAAAATACCATAATTTAGACAAGAAACTTCCTAGAATATTTGTATACTGCACGCATTTAATACTGCACAAACGAGCAACAGGCATGGCTAAGCTTTGGGTCAAATAGAAGCTATTCTTCCATAATAGCCAAAGTATTTATATTATAGCTATTATAAAAACTCCAACTCAATCCTTCACAGTTTTGAATATAATTTCAAGACTTGAATATTCTTTTATTGTTATATTTTAATAATTAAAAGTCAATAACAAAGAAAATATGGGGACAAAATTATAGACTTCAATTCCATAATGTTATAATTTTGGATTAGCCTTTTCTTTTCTTTTCCTTTTTTTTTTCTTTCATGTCAAAATCAAGAAAAAAAAAAAGAAACAAAGCTTTCTTTGTACTAGCATAATGTTATAATTTTGGATTAGCCTTTTCTTTTCTTTTCTTTTCCTTTTTTTTTTTCTTTCATGTCAAAATCAAGAAAAAAACAAAAAACAAAGCTCTCTGTCTGTACTAGCATAATGTCAAACCATCCTCAAGCCTATTAATAAACATCACTAATGTAATGTTTAATTCAATTTTGAAAAAGACAGGCTTAATTAAGTAAGTACTAATCTCCCTAAAACCTCATAGGGGTTTTTAATAATTTACCCAAATATTGTATTGGCATCCCTAAAGCAAGACAAGAAGATTGGGGTAGCTTGAATTTGAGTATTTGCATCTTATCTTATCAATTTAAAATCCATATCAACATTCTTTATAAAATCTCTAAACAAATTATCACAAAGAAAAAAAAAATATAAAAGAAAGAAGCACCGGCTGAAATGATGAATCCTTGATTGTAGACACCCTACAAAGGCTACAAATGTTCGACAAAAAGCAGTTTTTAGTTTTCTTATTAAGAGGCTTGAATAATCAAGGGAAAATAAGATATAATTAAGATTTCAAGTTTCTTCTTATATATATATATATATAACTAAACAATACCATATGTTAATTATTAAATCACTACTAAAAACTATGGATTTAGCGACTACTTAAATTTAGTAGCTAATTTGCGACTAATTAAAAACTAAATAGCGATTTATATATAGAGATAGTAAAATATTGTATATTAGCGACCATTTTGTGACTAACTAGTTGCTAAAAATACCACAAAAAAATAACGAGAAAATTAGCTACTAAACTCTAATCACTATTTAATTTCTAAATGGCGACTAGGCAGGTTCTAGTCATTAAATTGAGACTGGTAAAAGAAGTGACATATAATTCTAATGGCGGGAATGAGTCAGCAACTAAATTTAGTCGTTAAGTAGAGACTAACTGTTGTCGTCAAACGTTACTTAAGTAAACGGCAGCCACATCAGCTGTTTTGAAGATTAGCGAGTACTGTTAGCGATTACAAATCATAGTCACCAATTTTTTAGGGTAAATAGCCCATATGCTTCCTTTCCTTTTCATCTTTTTCTCTCTCTCTCTCTTTAAAAATTATTGCAACTACTGGTCCCCCCATTCCCCTTACTCGTTCGACGTTCAATGTCATTTCTCCGTCGTAGTCGGTGTTCGATCCTGCTTCTCCGTTCTCTACTTCGCCATTTTCCCTTCTCTGTTTCGCCATTCGCCCTTCTCCATCATCAGCCTCTCTCTTTTTGATTCTCCGATCACAAGTACACATTTTTTTTATTTTTTTATATTTTAATTAATTTTAGTTAATTTTAATTTTAGTTAAATTATTTGCATGTATAAAAATTGAATTTTATTGTTAAATTTTTTGTATATATTATTGTATATATTTTAGTTTTTTTTTGATAAATATATATTTTAGGGGTAATAAATTATGAAAATTTTATTTATGTATATATTAATTAGGAAAATTTAATATATTAAGGTTTAAATTAATTTACAATTTGTATATATTAATTAGTTTAGGGTTAATAATTAATTAAATTCAGTTAAAAAATAAATAATAAAATTGTTTTAGGTAAATTTTAGTTTTAGGGTTTAAATTAATTAGTTTATTAGAAATGAATTTTAGTTAAAAAAATTTAGTGAAAATAATAAATAAAAAATTGTAAATTTTAGGTAAATTTTAATTTTACTTTAATAAATGAATAAATAACAATTTAAAAATATTAATATTAATTAGTTTAATTAGTATAAATTAATAAAATTATATAAGATAATAAATAATATAAAAACTTAAATTATTAGTTAAATTTAAGTTCTAGACTAATAAAATTAATATATAAAAATTAAAATATATTTATATTAATTAGTTTAGTAGATATTTATAAAATTAGTATATTAATAATAAATAATATAATAAATATGTAATTTTTAGTTTTAGATGCCCTATGTGTATATTGAGTTATAGAATACTATTGATTGTTGAATTTTGTTGTTGTTTATGAGATTGTTGAATTTACTGTGACTTAAATTTGTATATTAATTAATTATAAAGTTGAGGTTATAATTAGGTGAATATATTGGAAGTGTTATTTTATTTGCAAGTTGTATAAATTATTGGGGTATTTTGTAGGTATAGTTGGCACTCTGTCGGATTTTAGTTAGAATATATTGTTAGGGTTAATAGAAGGGAATATATTAATATATTTTAACACATTAAATATATATGGATAGCTAGGTATGACATGGCTCGAAGAACTAGATCTACTTCAGATCCGTCTCGAGGTGGTTCAGCAAGACGCAACGGTCCTAGACATGGTCGGGGATCGACCAGCAACCCCTCCTCCTCCTCATCCCCCTCTACCAGTCAACTGTCTATAGGTCAGACGACCCCTCCTCCTCCCCCCGCGCTTTTGTAGTACCCCGAATATTCATGTATGGACTTCTCATTAAGTATATAAGTGAATTTCAAGTGTATGTCATGTGTATGGATGATTGTGGATTGAATTCCTTGTGAAATGGAAGTTTAATTGTAAAGTGGAGTTGCAGGGCATAAGTCGCACCCGCGATGATGATGTCGCGACCGTGACATTGCTTTCACGTCCAAAGTTGCGATCGCAACTCAGACCGTGAACTCTTCTGCCAAAATTTGAAACCAGAATGAATAGTAATGTGAATAGTAGTCCATCGCGACCGCGACAGGCATTTCGCGACCGCGATTTGCATATAGCGACCGCGACAGGCATTTCGCGACCGCGATTTGCATAGGGGACAAAAACGGGAAACTGCTCTATTTAAGAGAATTAACGCCCCAAACTTCATTTTTACGAGCCATCTGAGTTTCTAAACCTATTTTCTCTCAAAAATCATCCACCCACTCACATTTAATGCCAAGAAATTTCATTGATTGCTTCAACAAAAGGATTTAGGGTTGCATTTACTCATTCCATCATCCATTTCTTGAAGCATTTTCTAGTCATGGAGTCTGATCCACTTCATGTAGCATGTCCGTAAGGGGACCACTGCTTAGAGTATGCTTGTAAGGAAGCCTCTACTCATTTGACTGAAAGCATACCTGTAAGGAGGTTTTGCTTAATTATATGGAGCATGCTTGTAAGGAAGCCTCTGCTTGATTTCTATGTAAATATATATCTATGGCCATCAAACCAAATTGATATCCATTCTTCATTTGAAACTATATGTTTATGTATTGTAAAACTTACCCTTGAACTATTCTTATGATATGATAACCCTAGTTGAAATATATGGTGGTATATTATCTGCTCACTACTTTATCTCATTAGTGATTCTATTTTTCCAAGAGATTAGAAGTTCATCGATTCGGTTCTTTAGACAT
>CATKHJ010307349.1:0-16317 GCA_949750685.1 Vernicia montana
TAGGTCCCTCTACAGATGGGTTTCAACCATTTGGTCAATCAGGACAATAATATTCATCGTGGCCAGTTATTATAACTCCGTATAATCTGCCACCATGGTTATGCATGAAAGATGCGTACATATTTTTAACAGTGTTAGTACCTGGTCCTAAGAATCCAAAGGACAAGCTGGATGTTTATCTACAGCCACTAATAGCAGAATTAAAACAATTATGGGATGAAGGTGTAACCACTTATGATATCTCTACAAAACAAAACTTTCAGTTCCGTGTTGCTCTGATGTGGACAATTAGTGATTTTTCGGCATATGCAATGTTGTCGGGATGGAGTACCGCAGGTAGATTAGCTTGCCCATATTGCATGGACTTGACTGAAGCTTTCACACTTAAAGAGAGCCGTAAACAGTCATGGTTTGAAAATCATCGGAAGTTTTTGCCTCATGATCATCAATTTCGCAGAAATAGAACTGCATTCAGAAAGAATAGGGCAGTTACCGTAGAAGCTCCCCTGATACGGACCAGTGTTGACATTTTAGAACAGATAGAGTCTTTGGGGCTGAAAAAGGTTACCGAGTTAGGTGCAGAAGAAACTAACGGTCCAATATGCAAGACCTGCGGATGGAGAAAAAGGAGCACATTCTAGGATTTGCCTTATTGGAAAAGCAATCTAATAAGGCATAACTTAGATATGATGCATATTGAAAAAAATGTTTTTGATAACATATTCAACACAGTGATGGAAGTGGATGGGAAAACAAAAGATACTGTAAAATCGAGACGGGAGTTAAATGAGTATTGCAGGCGTCATGAATTGGGAAAGGACCCAGTAACAGGTAGATATCCAAAAGCTTGTAACAACTTGGACAAACCGTCAAAAGTAGCTTTGTGTGAATGGCTGAAGAATCTTAGATTTCCAGATGGTTATGTTTCAAACATGGGAACATGCGTCGATATGGAAAAAATTAAACTGTTTGGTATGAAAAGTCATGACTGTCATGTCTTTATGCAGAGATTAATTCCCATTGCTTTTCGTGAATTATTGCTAGCAAATGTTTGGAAAGCATTAACTGAAATGAGTCTTTTCTTCAAAGATCTGACATCAACGGTTTTAACGAATGAGGATATGGCCCGACTTGAGGAAGAGATACTTATTATAATTTGTAAGCTGGAGCGAATATTTCCTCCAAGCTTTTTTGACTTAATGGAACATCTGCCGATACACCTATCTTATGAAGCTAGGATTGCGGGTCCTGTGCAGTATCATTGGATGTGTCCTTTTGAGAGGTACCTTCATCGGCTGAAGAATAAAGTTAGGAACAAAGCAAAGGTGGAAGGTTCAATATGTAATGCCTATTTAGTTGAGGAAGCATCGATGTTATGTTCCCATTACTTTGAGGATCATGTACGAACAAAGCATCGCAGACCCTTACGGAACGATGAAGGTGTCAGTGATCAAAATGTTGTTTATGAAGGGAATCTATCAATATTCATGCACCCTGGCAGATCATTTGGGAAGGGAAAATCACGGTTTTTAAATCAACAGGAATATGATGCTGCCCGAGCATATGTTTTGTTGAATTGCAATGAAGTTCAACCTTTCATAACGTAAGGCTCATAAAAATTACCATAAATTCTTTAACTTGTTTCAAAAACAATTGCTTAAAATTAATGTTGTTGTGTGAATCCAATTATGTAGGTTTTATATTGAACATTTGCGAATGTTCGAACTAAACATCTCAAAGATGGACATTAATGCAAAACTTGAAACTGAGTTTCCACACTGATTCAATAGTTATGTAAGTTCCTTGAAATGATGTAGAGATTGGTTATATTAACTTATTACACTTACATAATAATTGTTTATTTGTAGGCAAACAACCCCATGAACAACATTCATAATCAATTCTTGCAAGACTTAGCGAAAGGTCCGTTGCCTGGAATCAAATCGTACCATGGATATTTCATAAATGGCTTTAAATTTCACACTGAAAGCCACGGGTCTGGAAAAGCAACAATGAATAGTGGCGTATGCATAAAGGGATCAAATTATAGTGAATATGAAAGTGATTATTATGGGAGGTTGCTTGAAGTTGTGGAGCTTGAGTATCCTGCTTGGCTTATAAAAAGAACGATTTTGTTCATGTGTGAATGGTTTGATCCTAAGCCCAATTCGGGTACAAAAGTCCATCCAGACTACAAGTTAGTCGAAGTCAACCAAAGACGAAAGTTCAATAAGTACTAGCCATTTGTTCTGGCAATTCAGGTGTATCAAGTGTATTACTGTCAGAGCCCCAATCTGAGACGTGACAGATCTTATTGGCTTGATGTTTGCAAAATAAAAGCATGAGCTAAATATAACATTCCTGATGCAACATCATCTGATGTCATTGTTCGTACAACAACCGCTTTTCAAGAAGATGACATTGAGGATTATTATATAGTAGTAAAAGGTGATGGTGAATCTAAAAATTTAATAGATCCCAATGGTGGCTACATCGAACTGGTAGATGAAGATGACCATGAAGAAGATGAAGAAGAAGAGGAAGAAGAAGAAATAGAATCAGAAGACTTTACAGATGACACTGATGATGATGAGTTGGAATTAGATGATACTGATAGTGAATAGTTGCAATTATGTAAATAAATGATATAATCTACAAAATATTTTAGTGTTGTTACGTTAATTTCCTTTCTGGACTATTATTTAAAATATTGAAATGTTACATGTAATTGTATGTGTTACTGTATTGTATTGTTATGCAAAAATATTTGCACACAGATGGCTAGAGGACCAGCAGATGAGACTGTAGGTGGTCGTGGTCGAGGCAGACCACTGGCGGCACCTGGGAGGCCTTCTCACCGACGAGCGCCTCCTGTTGTTATATCACCACCACCACCACCCATTATACCAGCAACACCTTTTATGTATGTATCTACCGCTAGTCCCCCACCACCATCCATGGCACCAGTGCCACCTATATCGGCCTCTCCAGCTGCTATCCCACCACATTCTACATCGACATCTATAGCTGCTATCCCACTACCACCTATAGCACAATCGCTACATTCTACATCGACCTCTACAACTCCTATCCCACCACCACCTATGGCACCATCGCCACATTCTACATTGACCTCTACAGCTGCTACCCCATCACCACCCTTAGTACCAGTGCCAAGTACATCTGTTGGGAGTCCGGTGACGTATTTATCACCCTACACTAGACCACCTCCACCACTAGCAGTCAGAGACCCCCTTAGAGGTTATGGTCTATGGCACCTGGATTACGATATAGCGAGGTATGTTATATAAACTTTGTTATTGCATATCGTCAATGGATTTCAGTGTTGTTTTTTGACTTTTAGTATTGTTTTATTATTATCTTAATTACAGCGGCTGTTTTCGTCACTCTAGCCAGGCTTCGAGGACCATGTCGAAGACTTTTGCACAGAGGTTTGTCGAGCAAGGACATGATTGGGCGAGCGTTCCTGCTGATATCATCATTTACTATTGGGACGAGTTCAGGGTATATGTTATTAACTATAAGGAATATCGTGTTTGTTGTATTATATAGATCATTTTATGTTGATGAGTTTATTGTGATGTGTTTGTGAGCAATGTGTTAATATCCTTCAATATATGTCAGTTGTTGTGTATTAGCCTATTATTTCTATGCAGGGTGTTTTGGGGACCTCAATTATGGGGTTTTAATGTTTATTTTATAGTTGAAACTCTGCCGAATTTTCATTAAAAATTTAATTTCTGTTTTTTTTCCTTTCTTTTGTTAAACATACATAAAACATGTTGTAATATATATATCAGTTTATTGTGATGTGTTTGTGAACAATGTGTTAATATATATCAATATATATCCATTGTTGTGTATTGGCCTGTTATTTATATGCATGGTGTTTTAGGGACCTTAATTATAGGGTCTAGATGTTTATTTTATAGTTGAAACTCTGCCGGATTTTCATTAAAAATTTAATTTCTGTTTTTTTCCTTTCTTTTGTTAAACATGCAGAAAGCTTGGAGATGGGATGATGAGGTTGCAGCCGCAGTATATCAAAGATGGTACACCAAGGCTGGCATCTGATATACAGACAGACTATCCAAGTGGAGGAGGAAGGTTCGAAGACCAGATAAGGTACCTGAGGAGGTCTGGACAAGATGGATGGCGCACTGGTCCACACAGGATTTCCAAAAGAAGAGCGCTGTTGCCTCTGCGAATTTGCGCAGTGAGACTGGGGGTGAGGAATCTGGTGCATCAGTCCACACCGGAGGCTCAATTTCCTTCCTCGAGCGAGAAGCTCTCCTGGTAAATCAACTGATAACTATTTGTCGGTTTACATTATATATTTATGTAAGTATTTTGCAAAAAATGTTACTAATGATTGTTATATATATATGTAGTATTCCAGGAGAGGGAGTTAGGCAGAGCGCCAGACGTTGTTGAGCTGTTTGAGGCCACTCACACTAGGAGGACACCTGATGGCGCTCGACAGTTCGTAGACAGGAGGTCTCAGGACGTTGCTGTAAGACTCAAACTAGCACTAAATTATATATGTTTTGCAACATGGATAGAAATGATGTGATTTATAACATGTATTGTTTCATAATTACAAAATCGTTATCAGGAGCTTTTAGAGTTCGCTTTTCAGCCAACTAAAGGATCTACAGCTCCTGCAGAACCTGACACCACACAACTATTCCTCCAGGCTGCAGGCGGAGAGAAGAAGAGGAGGGTATATGGCATGGGTGCTAAGACACCCACTTTTTTTTGCCATGGATCGTCCAGCAATTCCACTGCGAGGTCCCATACTACAGAGATCCCTAGTCTAGTGAAAACACGACTTCAGCAAATGGAGCATCGGATGGAGTCCATGTTGTCTGAGTATCAGCACACGCAACTTCAGTCCGACTTGCGGGTCCAAGATATCATCAGATAAGTGCTATCTGAGTATCTCAATCCAGCTCGCACATCTTCTTCTGCTCCAACATCACAGCAGCGGTAGGACCCGTCTCAGTACTCGCCCTAAGATCCCCCCAGGACCCCCCACAGTAGCATTTTTTCACATTTATATTATCTTTTTATACATGTACAGTACAAACATAAATAATATTTGTTATATGAGATTTTATATTTTATTTATTAAATTTTCATTTAAAAGACATTTTTTCTATATAAAATGTCTTTTATTTAAATATTCTTATATAAATTAAATTTTTTTAAAAAATTACAAATTGAATTTTTAAAAAATAATTTGCGATGCATAATCCGTTGCTAATTCAAAACAGTACTCGGTATTTTAGCGACGGAATAATTTGTCGCTAAATTTAGCGACGGAAAAACCGTCGCTAATACATAACAATCATCGCCAAATTAGCAATGGATATTTAAGTCAGCGACGGATATAATCAGTCGCTGAATTTAGCGACAATTTTTTCCGTTATTAATACCGTCGCTAAATTTAGCGACGGATATTCCGTCGCCAATCCGTCGACAAAATTCAGCAACGGAATTTATCTGTCGTTTTTTTTTTTAGCGAGTAGCATTTTAGCGATAGATTCGTCGCTAAAATAGATTAGCGATGAATTTTTATTATTTAATCTGTCGCTAAACCGATAAATTCTAATAATGTACGGACAAATTTCAATTGGTAATGGATCGGTGACTCTTTAATTGGATTCACTATGCAGTTTCGTCGAAAATTGGATGGTAATTACCAACAGAAAATATTTCATCAGTAAGTTGGGTTGGTAATTGCATTCTAATAGTGAACGTACCCTTAATTATGCTTAGATTTTGCAAAATGGTAATTGAATGCCATTAATTACGATGAGACTTGAAGGAGATACAAGAATTTGAAGGAAAGAGGAACCATTTAATGAAGGCATTTTGGTCTCTCATTTATGAGATTGTGGGGAAAAAAAAATTGATTGTATATCCTCCACTCTATTTTATTAAGGGTATCTCCAACGGAACGTTATTATTAGCGCTAACGGTAATTTTTGCCGTAAATTGCACTTCAATGCAACGTTAAATTCAACACCAAAAATGGTGTTTTGAATAGTGTCACGCTAAATTTAGTGTGACATTATTCACACGCCATTTTTTATTTTATTCTTTTTTTTTTATAAAATAAGATTTATTTTTGTATCTTTTACCAAGTGTTTTGAACAATGTCACGCTAAATTTGGTGTGACACTGTTCACACGCCATTTTTTATTTTATTCTTTTTTATATAAAATAAGATTTATTTTTGTATTTTTTACCAAAAAAAAATTTTCATTTATATTTTCCTATATTTTAATTCAGAGGATTAAATGAATATTAATATTTTATCTTTTTTAATTGTACTCTATTATTATTAATTATTCAATGTAATGTTTGTTTTGTATGTATTTTTTTAAATAAAATTTGTGTTTTACTTAATATATAAATGGTAAACCGGTCTTTTTATAATATGTAAAATTTAATTTAATTTTTATTTTTTGTAATATTATTAAATAACAAAATATATTTTTATTGGATTAATATGTTAAAAAAAAAAGATTTATGTATAATTTGTGAAATAATAAAATAGTATGGAAGTAATGAAAAAATGAATATACATGGAATATTTTTTTTAATGTAAAAAATGGAGTTGATGGTTGGAGATGAATTTACTGTAATTATACTATTTTGATGTAAAAATTACTACATTTTGGTGTTATGGATTGGAGATGGCCTAATAACATTGCTAAACAGTTCGAATATTGCTACCATAAAGGGGTATTTTTGTTAAAAAAAGTAATGAAATGATCACTATAACCTTAATCCTTAAATAGTTTTAGCTGGATATTTGAATGGATTTTTATTTGAAATTTCAATTTCAAAATCATAAATACATCAATAATATCATTTTAATTAGCACTTTTATGCACATGTAAAGTATACACACTTTAACATTATTTGATGATAAACTCCTCTCTCTTAAAAATTATTCGATGTAACAAAAGAAGAAGTAAGTGTTAGAGTTTTTTTTTTTTAAGATAAGCTATACAATGAGAAATTTTATCTTTTCCATGAATTCCCATCTCAATTCAATAAAATTTAAATTTGTAAAATCTTAATTGAAATAAAATAAATGATTTGCATGCAAATTTGATAAAATCAAATTAAAAAACACTAACCAATTAATAGTACGGACACCAAACTTATTTCCTAACTATTATTGTTGCCATCCAACTAAGAAAGACACAGAGAAACTCCTATAATGTATATATAAAGAAAAAATAGTTTTAGTTTTTTTTGCACACTATACATACTTTATGATAAGTGTATATTCAAATTTGATTATCACTCTCATAAAAAAAAATTAATAATAATAGTTTTCTTGTGAATAATCTTTTATTATATTTAATAAATTAATTACTAAAGTCTATTATTTACTCTATCTTTAAAAAAATTATGGTATTTAATTAATTATTATATTCACATGATTGTTTGTTATATTGAGATTTCATTTGGTTTAGCTGTTGTTGATAGCTGATAACTAGTAGGCGTAGCTGTTGATTGATAGCTGATTGTTGTTCAGTGTTCGATAAAATTATTATTAGTTGTTATTGTAAATATGTTAATGTCTATTAAGAATAAATATTAGTAGTTATTATTTTTTATTTAAATATTATTTTTAATAGAGTAATTTAATTTTTTTTTATTTAAATAAGTACGAGTTATTTCAAAATAAAATTCAAATTAAAGTTTTATAAATAGTAACTGTTTATATACCAAACAATTAATAATAATTATCACATGAAGAAAAAAAATTAAACGAATTTAGTGCAGCTATTGGTATTAAAAAAAACTAACAAATGCATTAAAAAAAATTTATCAAACATCCAGTGAGGCAATCCTGTTTTGGTAATTATGATTTATGTAGTTTAGAAACTAAGTAGCCCATTACAACATCATTTGCGATAATTTGATGGATTGCTAATCATGCAATCTAGGGAGACACATTTGGTCCATTGATGTGGACGTCTCATCAAACTATATATAATTATTATTATTTTATCAAAAGGAAAAAATAAAAACTTGAAAAAAAACTTCATCCTTTTAATTAATTTTAATTAATATAATAACATCTCAACAAGTTATGCGTTGATATTTATATTTAATTTATTAAATAGTTTGGAGTTATATTGTGAATTATATAAATAATTATTATTAAATTAATGAAAATTTACAGTATAATAATGAATTTTAAATTTAAATTTTAGTTTTAGTTTTAAAATCTTTTTTACTTTTTATTCTTTAAAATAGAATAAAAAAAATAATTAGATTGTATATGATTGATCATATTATTTTAATTTTAGAAAATGTGTGTGATTCATATATAATGTAAGTGTATGACATATAATTATAAAGTTAAAATTTATATATATATATTATTTTAAGTCAAATATATATATATTACTAGACTTAAAATTGATTAAATCTCTTTGGCGAAAAAAAAAAATAAATAAATAAATCTCATAAATTTGATTATTTACAATAAATAGAAATATTATTTTAAGGAAAAAAAGGAAAAAACTTATTAAAAGAAAGTCGGTCGCCTAGCACCTCAGCAAACCGCGGCATTAAAGGCAGTCACACAAGCAGGGAACCGCCCAAGTATTTTGGCGGTTGTTTTTAAAAGCCTCACTGTCATTCTTCTAAATTCTTCCACGTGTCAATCAACCACACCGTCTTTCCTACACCTGCGGGTCCCAGTATTAAATCCCCTCCGCTCACCGCCAACGCGCCGGCTTCAGCTTTATGTCTGTCACCTTCCAACACATCATCCACACCACGCACCACCACACACGTCCCTTCCCCACTCAGCATTCCATCCGTGCATTTCCTCCCACGTGACACATTCCACGTGTCAAATTCTCATTGGGTGGTCGTCGATATCATAGTACCCAGAATAGCAATCTTTGAAAATTAGTTTTCCAAGTGGGGCCCACCCAAAAGCGGCCGCCGCGCATCCTCTTACAAGACCGTTTCACACGTGGACCGTTTCACACGTGGACCACTCTTCTCTCTTTTAAAAAAAGAAAAAATTTTTTATTTTTTATAATAATCTCTATTGTGTATGTAATCAATTTTCAAATTAATCCTTCAACTCTTAAATTAATATCATTTGCACCCTATAAAGTTGCTTGACAAAAGGGTTTCATGGGACATGGGACTGGGATGGAATCACATGGCATATAAAGTGACAATATAAAATTAAGACTAAAAATAAAAATAAAATTTTAAAAATTATAATTTATTATTTTTAATTTTATATATATTTTTTTCAAAATATTTTTAAATAAATATAAAAGAAAAAAAAATAATTTTTTTAAATTTTTTTTCTAATACTTGTTTTTTTAAAATAAAAAAAAAAACATAGTAACACCAAACACCTCCTAAAATAATAACTTACAAATTACAAAAGTCCATTTACATTTTAATTTTAATGAAATTTGCTAATTGCCATCAAAAATATTGTCAAAAACAAAAGTTTTATATTGCTAATAATTTTTTTATTTAGATAATTAAAGTTCTTGATAGAGGAATGTTAATTTAATTTAAAGAATTAGTATGATCAATAAATGATTTTACTATTTTAATTTGAATATTAAAACTGAATTATAAGAAAAATAAATTTGATATGAGTCTCAATGTTGAATATAATAATTTATATGATTTTGAGATTGAAAATTAATTTTTTAAAAATATTTTAATAATTTTTTTTTTATTATTATTTTGAAGTTGCAATAACTGGAAATATATGAAATTTATATTAAAAAAAAAAACTTTTTAATAGTTTTCTTTTATTGACACATTCAAGAGCAAATCAAATAACAATACCAAGCAACTATATATCATTTCACATATCCATAAGGTTTTTAGAATGATAGTTAAAACAAATGAGATTTATCAAATACAATATTTTCCTATATTTTCTATTATCATTTATTTAATATAAGTATCTAAAAAAAATTTACCTTTTTGTTAACTATATTGAGACACTGCTAAATTTGGGAAAAACAGTGAAAAAAAAAACTTTTTCATTATAAATTATAGCTAATTTTGTAATTAATTAATTTATTTTGTAAGAGTCAGCCTATAATAGAAGTGTGCCAACATAATCAAGGCACTTACTATATTGTAGGCATTGTAAGAAAAAAAAAAAAAAAAAAAAAAAAAAAAGGAGTCATATAATAAAGAGTGAAAAATATTTTTATTTTTTCCTATTAACTATTCTAAAAAACCTTAAGGGCTTATTTAGTTATAGAAATTTTATATATATATTTTTTAATTTTCAAATTTTATATATTTTTATTTTTGAAATTAAAAATTAGAAAACAAGAAATATATTAAGATTTCTTTATATTTAAAGTTTTCTTTATTCTTTCATTTTCATTTTTATTTTTAAAATTTATTTTTTATTAAATATATAACTATTATTTTTTATAACTATTTATTTTAAAAGAGAGTAAAAAACATTATAAATTTTTCATAATGTAGTGTTATTTTGAAAAACTTGAAAAATTATTTTTAAAATTTTCATTTAGAAAATTTTGATAATTAAACATCAAATTCTAATTTTTTATTTTCTTGGAATAATTTTCTAAAAACTCAAGCTTTATTTTTTACAGTTAAATAAGACTTAAGATTTTCAAAAAATTTAATAACTATTTATTAAAAGAAAATTTTAAATTAAAATATAATATCTAATTAAATCTTTATGATAATTTTCATTAAAATCACAAATGCTTTATGACATTTTTTTTTTAAATAGATAATAGTTGATATAAATATTAAATTAAATGTATATAATTTTTTTTTTGCAAAGTAATGTATATAATTAATTAAGTTTACGTGTAATTGATATTAAAATAAAATAATTTTCACTTTTTTATTTTTCTTGTGTACTCTCTACTCATCAAATCTAATTGAAGCAAGGTAGGTACCAATATATGGAAACAATTTTTAGGTACAAACTTAAGAAAATAGTATAAAGTAAGAGGACCTAAAAATAAATAAAAATCTTTGATGTTAACAAAAAAACAAAACTCTACAAAAAGTAATTTATTTATAATAATAATAAATAAAAAAAAAAGCATTATCGGTCGGTAGATGTACACGTGACGACAACCCAAATCCCGACATGTTCCTCGTCAACACGGAATTACTACTGCTTACTATACTAAATATACTAAACTTAATAAAAATGGGACCCACAAATTGTGGGATCCACTTACTTACTTGCCGCACTGATTCGGTCTCTAACGAAAAATAGCGGTTTGGCCATCGGTGCCGCCTGTAATAATCTAATACCCAAAAAATAAAAAAAAACACACCTTACAAGTAACGCCTACCCTCTTATTTGGACCCCACGTAGGAACTTCTTATCCAGCCGTTGGATTTCAAAATATTCTTTCCCATTTCAAAATATTTATCATTTTAATTTTTTTTAAAAGATTTGTGATTTTAAAATTTTAATAAAATATTTATTATTTTTTTTCTAATTTTATTTTCTTATTATTTTTTAATAAATAGTTATATTAATTATTTTTATTTCTCCACACTAATATAAAAAAACAACAGAATTGAAATAAATTAAAAAAAAAATAATATTTTTATTTTTATTTTTAAATTATAATAATTTAATAATTTTTTTAATATATTTGTTAAAATTTTAAACCACATAGATTGGCCGGAGTAGATTTTAGAGATATGTGAAAGAAAAGGACAAGCAAGTACGCGAATCACGAGGAGATTTTTGATGAGGGACCACAATTAGGCCCATGCTTCACATCATCATAAGGCCGCCATCTGTCTTAACAGTTTTTTTTTAATTAAAAAAAAATTTGGTGTGGAGTACCGTACCGTGGACGGGGTCCACGTGTAAATGTATGCTTACAATTAGGCTACGCAGTTCGCATCTAAGAACAACCCATCAAAATCAAAAAGACCCCTAACTACAACTACAAAGACGGCGACATGTCTGCTGGACACTTGTACGCTACATGTACAAAGATACGCAGCCAAAAATCCAAATATGTTGAAACAAATTTGTAATTTTTGACCTTTGTTTGGTTACTCAGAAATTGTAGGAGAATTCTTGCGTGCATCTAGTAAACAAAAATCCAAAATTCTGTATGTTGATTCAGGAATCAGAAATCTGAACCCATTTGCTTTAATTTCTTGAGAATCAAACAGAAAGTAAATAACAGAGAAATTTGAGAAAAGAAATTCTGCAATTAAGTATATAATATCACTAATAATTAATAATAATAATAACAACATTTGAGAAATTTTTGATAATTTCTCAGTTGCAAAAAAAGGAGCAATTTAGCTTTTGCTCTGGTTATCTTCTCTCTCTGTATATACATTAATAAAGATTTAAAAAAAAAAAAAAGATACGTCAGCTTCCTTGCTTAGCTTCTAAATTCTTCTCGTTTTCCTCTTTTGACTTGTCTGGAAATTTTAAGATTGAAGACAAAAAAACGACAAGCACCGAAGCGAAAAACGACTTCTCCAATAAAAAAAAATGAAAATAAAAATCAGATCTCAAAATCAGGCAACTTCAGCCGGAGGAAAATTAAGATCAAGATCGAGTGATAATCCCTTGTTACAAGGACTACGATCATGGTCGTAATCAACTACGACAGATGATGAATCTGAATCACTGTGGACCCCACCACCGCTCACCATCACCGTCCGATCAAATCTGCACATGTTATTGTTATTATTAATTTGAATTTTATTATTATTATTATTGTTATTCTTGTTGTTCTCCCCCTGAGCAGCAAACGCATCGAAGAAAAAAACAGGCCGAGCCACCGCCGCCAGTGATATCCACGCGCCACCAGCAAAATTAACACCGCTAGGGAAATGGCTGTGGCGAGGACGCTGATTATGATGATGGTGACGATTAGGAATGTTGAGAGTAAGGTCAAGAGGCGGAGGAGGAGAAGCAACGCGCAGAGGTGTAGGAGATGAAGACTCAATGGTACTGCTATGGCTAGGACTACGTGCTGCTGCGACGGTGACTGCTCCAGCAGCGGCGGCGGCGGCGGCGCCCGCAGCACCAGCGGCGTTATTGAGTTCCGTAACAGTAGGAAAATTAGTCTTAGCCTTAGAACCACGAAACTCACGAGCAGCAGCGTCATAAGCACGCGCGGCCTCTTCAGCAGTATCAAAAGTACCAAGCCAGACCCGAGTTTTCTTGCCAGGGTCTCGGATCTCGGCGGCGTAACGTCCCCAAGGTCGCTTTCTAACGCCTCTATAACGGATCTCCTTAGAAGTCGTCGAGTTCGGATTATTATTATTATTCCCAGTGCTGTTAGATCTCTCTCTTGGAGCCATTTTCGATTAAGGTAAGAATAATTTTTTTTAATTTGAAGTGTGTTTGGATAGAGAGAAAATGAAAGAAAATGTAGGTTGGGTTACAGAGAGGCAAAGAGAAGATGGTTTATATAGAAGAAAGAAGAGAGAGAAAAGTGTGGGTTTTTGAAAGGTTAAAGCTACGCTCCTTTTGGGGTGGGTGATTTGTTTTTCTGTCGTGTGTGTACAGTCAAAGCTGAGAAACGTGGCTTCTCTTGCACGATCCACTTTAGTAACTTCACTGTCAAATCAGATTTTGACACGTTGTCTCTCTTCTCACTACAATAAGATAAATTATTAGTATTATTATTTTTTTTTAAACAAATGTTTTGTTTTAATTTTATTAGTATATATATATATATCTATATACTTTTTTTTTACAGTGTGATTTGTCATAAAATTGCCAATAAAAGCTATTTTTTTATAACCATAATTAACAGAGTAATTAAGTTCATTATCATGGTAAGAATAAGATTGACCAATTCCACCAGTTTCCATTATAGGCGCTTGCTTTCCATTTTTATGATTATCCTTTTTTTTTTTTTCTTTTATTCTTTTTTTTTTAGAATATAACCTTTTTTTTTATAATTATCTTTCAATGAAAGTTGGCCAAATTTTATTATTTTATTATTTTATATTATAATTTTAACAAATTTCTTTGAATTTAGTATGATGCACTCACTTTATTACTTTAGTCTTTTTATGTTAAAAAATAGTAATATTCTCCATAGCAAATTATGTATTTGGGATAAATATTTTGAGTCAATCCACTAAAGGATGAAAATGTTAAAATTTTAAAAAAAATGTAATTAAATTGTTTTAATGAAACTGCAAATATATTTATTATGATTTTCCTTACTTTTTTTAATTTCTTTAATTTCACTTTTATTAATTTAAGCGGTTTAAATAATATATTTTTATTTCATTAATGACTTAAGGAAAAGTTAAGAAACTTATGATGTTTATATTTTTATTAATGGATGAGAAAATCTCTTTTTGTACATAAATGGATTGTTGTTGAGTATTTTTCTATCATTTTATTTAGGTTTTTTGTTGTGTTAATTTAATTATTTAATGTTAGTATGTTTGATATTTTCAGTTAAATTGTTTTTATTAAACTACTTTTATTTTATTTAGAGCTTAATAAATTATAGTCAGAGAAAATTTATATTTAAGGTGAAAGATTTTTTTTTCCTATAACTAAATATTATATATATTATTTGAATTAATAAATATTTTACATTTTTTTAAAGAAAAAAATTAAAGAAAATGAAATAAAATGACAAGGGACAAAAAGTAACTTTCCCGATAGGATAGAAAATTTAAATTTCAGAAAATTAAGTTGGTTTTCAATTAAAAAAAAAAAAGAAAAAGGGTTACTTTTCAAAAGCTTGAATTTATATTATATATACACGCTCTTTACTTTTTTCCTCTTTTTATTAATAATGATTTATTTACTTTCATTTAGGATAAAGATGATATTATGAATAATGTAAGTACCCGATTCTAGGAGCACGTAACCGGTATTAGGATACGAAAAAGTTTAAGACTTCTAAAATTCGTAGTCAGCCTGATATGACTAATCAACCGAAAATATACCATTAAATCATAAATTAAGAGCAAAGGTCTCACATGCCAACAGAACCTACATCAACATCATGATGTTTCCATCTGATCATATCTCAAAATATCACCAGGTTTCTGTCTAGCAGAATATCTCATAATGACATATTACAGTCATGAAATACCAATCACCAATAATATTATAAATACAAACTCAGTCTACTGTAATTACGGATTTCTAGAAATTTAACATTATACATAATAACAAATTAACATAAAATTTATTGCCGGAGGAATTGGCAGGGAAAAACTCAACAGTAATAAAAATACTAGGCTCATCCTGCAACCTGAAAAAATAATGAGACAGGGATGAGCATCTCAACTCAGTGAGTGATAACAACCAATATATAATCCTAGTGCTCTAATATCAATCCAGCATTTATGCTCATGCAACGCGCCATGTATACAAATAATCAAATAATCTCACACAAGGATAGGAATCAGTCCACATGAATCACACTATACCACAAATCTGGGGAGCCGATCCCCCTATCCTGATTCTCTGAAACCAATTAATATTTCTTTAAAATCCAATACATAGGGTACCAGCTGTCCCTGGCCTAAGCCATGCAGCGACCCAACTGGCAGTAGCGAGCGATGAGCAAGCTCCTAAGCCTTCATACACCAGTCAAAACTCATTCAATCATAATCATCATATATCATAATCACAATCCTAAGTGATCCTTGTGTCATCCCAATTCCATTCAGCATCTACAAATAATTATGCAACACATAATTAATAAAACATTCACATACATGTGCCAAAATGCTCAATTATTATTTATAATGCATAATTATATACATATATTCATACGGTAAATGTAGATGTATGGAAAATAGGAAAATATATTAGAATCACTCACAACACATGTGCGAAAAAATCAAACTCAATCAATGACTATGACCTGAGACTACAGAAGATGGTTCTGAACAATCTAGAAAATACAGCATTAACGGATTATTAGAATAAGAATTTTAATAAAAATTAAATATAGATACATCCTAAAATGGTGGAAAAATCTATCATGACATTGGCAGAGTTTCCCCCATAGTAGACCCAAATCCCCTTGAAACTCTGACAACAGACTCAACCTCGAAATATTTAATATCTCAACTGAACTCTCAAATAGCAATTCTTAGTATCAAACTCCAATAATATATATATTTCCCTTAATAATTCTAAAATAATATAATTACCTAAATTCTCACAAATAAATTCATAACTCGTTATCTAAATACAATTAAAAGTCGAGATTTATACCAAGTGACTCGGTTTAACGATCC
>CATKHJ010307354.1:0-14238 GCA_949750685.1 Vernicia montana
ATCATTTCCTTGATTTCCATCCGTAATCGACCTACACTTGAAATTGACTTAAAAATACATAAAAACAACTAGAAACTAATTAGAAATAAATAAAATTAATCAAAATAATATCCTAAAAACACTACGCATTTAGTCATATCAGTACATCTCCATACAATCGGTTCTCTATGTGGTGTTTAAACCGCTCCTAAGTATAGTCCTTCATTAGCAATCCTACTAGTTCAATAACATGTGCATCCGAGCACGGTAACCTCCGTATGACCTTCTCTACTACTTCTAAGAACCTATGTGGTTATTCCCCATCTTCTCCATAAAATTCAGGCAACCCCATTTTCATGAAGCTGGACATTGAAACCCCTCCATCATCTAGCACCCTCCTAGCCATTTGCCTTGGAACTAGAGCATCTATGGTACAGGTGGTGCTGCCTCTTACTGTCGTTGTCTAGCTTGCCTCATCTCATACAATTCTCTTGTTAACTCTTGTAATTCCTCCATTACAATATCATCCCTAAGGGGAGCTTGCTGATTGACTTCTTGTACTTGCTGACGAACTCGGGGCGGTTCCATCGGCTCTTCAATGCGTTCCTCATATTGTGATCTTGCAACAGAACCCTCATCTGTCGCTTCTCGTCTCCTTAAGCGAAGTGGTTCTCTCTTAGGTGGCATTCTATATCGCAATTACATGTAAGGTTTAAACACACTTTCACTTTCAATTAACTCATTTAAATTTTCCACAAATAATTAACTAACACATGCAATTTAAAACTCAGGAAGAGAGTCAAGCATATACAGACAACGCAGATTTAAACTTAATGATGAACTTCAATTGACAATAAGGAAATCATATGCTCCGTGGTACTACTTATATCTTATGACACTTACTCATATATTTATATTTTTGCTATGATACCACATTTATCACATCCCACTTTCGGGATAGACGGTCTTAGGGCATGGGTAGGCCTAAAGTCACCGAAAATCCGTAGAACCCAACTAACACTACAATTTAGTAGTACTCCGGAGGAGTGCCGGCTGTACATATAACACTACCTAAGATCCAAAACCTGCAAGAAACTACACTTCCAAATAATTTCTACCATATATCAACTCCACTAGTCAATACAAATCCTCCAAATTTTTTTAATACATATTAATTTATATTCAAAGTCATTATTACATATTAAATTCACATATTAATAATTAACTGTACATTTATACATATTAACTTATATCATTGTCTTTAAATTGCAATATCAATATCATATAATTAAGAAGTTCTTAAGTTATCCATAATTTTCATATTACATATTACTACCATTTAAGATTCTTAAGTTCCCATGGAGCATCTAGAAATATATTCTAATATTCATGACTTATATACATATATATGTAAAATACAAAAATATCTCTTCTTCATTTAACCTCGAGCTTCAAGTGAAGATAAGTACTTGAGCTCATTAGTCAAACTACTATCTTCCTGTAAAAAAAAAAAAAAAAGGAAAAAATTGGGGTGAGTCGAATATTCAGTGAATGCATAATATGCTACCGTACTTGCAGCTCAAAATTCAAATTGGATCACAAGAATGGTAGTCGTATTGGAAAATGGCAATATAATATCAACTTAAAACAGTGTATGATGAGATAGAATTAACTAAGTTGAACAATATTATACAAGAACAACAAATTTCAACCAAATGTCAACTTGGGTAAGAGTAAGGATTTTTAATGCATACTCACCTACAATCGACTAAACAACTCATGATAGGTGTCAAGCTGACAACTCATGGCTGTTTAGCCAAGTAAACAACTCATGGCAACTTTTGGCCAAGTAAACAATTCAAGGCAATTAAGCCAAGTGACAACTCAGGGCAATTTAGCCAAGTATACAACTCACGACAATTTTGCCAAGTAACCATGACATAAGAAATAGCAATAAAAATATGATAACTCAAATTGGATGACAAATTCAAGCAAGAAAATTATGAAACAACACAACAATAGGATTCTTAAAGAATTCGAAGATAAATCAATGAATATGTCAAGTCACGATGATCAATGAGCAAATGACTTATACAATTCATGGCAATTTCAAATTTCAAATTGAGATCTTAAATGGTATGATCAAGAACAATATAGATTCAATAGTTTCAATGAATTTCATGAATTGGAAGAAAATGGAACAATAGATTACAAATCACACATAAGCATAGTAACATATTAAACACTCACCTTAACTTTCTTGCTTTCTAGCTCAAGCAATAGGGAACTTAGTGTACTTCTTGGCCCTCACCCTCAAGTTGCTCCTCAAATTCCTCTAAAAACAATGCACATACATAATAGTGACATTAAAACATTTGATACTAAAATCTATCTATAGAATTCTCATTGACCCAGCCCCATTGTTTCTACTATATTTAAAGATATACTATCCCAATTGTCCTGATTCTTGTGGAATTAAAAATGTAACACATAACATTCTAACATATCCAAAATTAAGCTTATTTGGAGATCTGTAAAATTTATGGTGAATTTTTAAAGTTAGGTTTATTTCTATACCAGGGCAAACTAACCTTTGCCCACTATTTCTATTAGAACTCACAATGCATAAGTTCAATGAATAATTACTTTTATAGGTATAATTTTCACATATAAAGGATCAATATATTAGTTTTGAGCTCAACATGATTCTATCTTCAAGGCCCTCAAATCAAAAATAAATTTTAGCTTACAGACTGAACCTAGGTACAGGGTCAATCTTGATGCAAGCCCTATATCTCACACTCTACTTGAAATATTATTAAGCCCTTTCATAATTTAGTCGTTCACATACTAAGGGTAATTTTATTAGTTTTGATTTTTCCCTAAATCTATCTCTAGGATCCTCAAACCTAGAGGTCAATCCCAAGCTGTCCATTGAGCCAACATACAATGGCAGTCTCACTAAAAGCTCCATATCTCCAAACGTGCTACAAATTTCATAAGCCCTTTCACTGTCTATATTTCACATCCATATCTACAAATTTTTAGTTTGGTCCAAGTTCAAATTCAAACTCCAAGGCCCTTCAATTGAGGCTATAATTTCCAGAAAAAATTGAATTCATAGGTCAAAATCCTAGTTTCTTTTCAATACTTCATTCAATTAACTTTCCTTTAATTTTCTCCACATAACCAACTCCATACAAATTCATTTCTCACCTCCAAGCCTCAAGCAACCATCTCCCTTTTCTCCCTCAATCAAACCAAATCACATAGACAAGGAAAGAAGAAAGAAAACATCATCCAATTACAAGATAACAATTTAAAACCATTACTTAAACACAATTTAAGCTAAGTCTTACCTTGATTTCAGCTTCCCTCCTCTCCCTTCTCAAGCACCGAACCTTTGTTCTCCCCCTCTCATGTTCTTCATTTATTTCTTTTAATTCTAAATGCTTAGGTGAAATTAGCTTAAGTGATAAAAATAGTCATATATATATATATATATATATATATATATATATATATATATATATATATATATATATTCTTTTTCTTACTAAGGTTGTGTTTGGTTTGGAGAGAAATGGAGAGAAATATGAATGTATCTAACATATATTTAGGTTATATACATTCCCTATGTTAGATACATTCCCTATTTCTCTCCATTTCTTTTCTTTTCTCTCAATTTCTCTCCAAAACAAACAAAGGATAAAAATTTTGATAAATCCTAGCAACTAATTTCCTCTCTCAATTCTGCAGCCACCTCCAAATGTTAATTTATTTTTTATTTTTTTAAACTATGTAAAAGTTAAAGTAATTATTACCTATTACCCAAAAATCACAAATTTGTCATCTTCTACCTCTTATTTACCCTAAATTATATAATTATTGTCTATTAATATTTTTAATCTAAAATTTAGGGTTCTAATATTATAATTAATCATTCTTCTATTAAATTTTCCTGATTCATAACATGTGAAAAATCTTGGAGCTAAAATTCATCTGTTTCACGCTTAACGTCCCGATTTATTTAGGTATTTTCTATGCTCAATTCTAATCAAATATTTGAGTTTTATCATTTCTAATATCCTCATATTTACCTAAATTCCTTGAATAAAATCTAATAAGCCTTTCCAAGTTTGAAATTCGCCGACTCCCACTTAACACCTCGATTTTCGAACCCATACTTTTTTTAGGGTTTCAGCTCCTACCTTCATAGTTTCCATCCCAAATCCCTTATTCTACTCAGTTTCATGCTATATTTGGGTCTTTGGTGGCGCACAGACTTATGGGTGTTACACAATTGATGTATTGATTTTTCCATTGATCATTATGGATGATAGTATGAGATTGATCCTTGATCCACAGTGAACATTGAAATTGTATGGGATTATTGATATAGTTAATTGTAACCAAATGATTGATATTGTTATTGAATGGTTGTTTAGATGTATTATAAGATTGATAATTGTTGATCAAGGTTGACTGTTGATTAGGTTCTGTGGGTGTTTGGTAATCTCAAACCTACCCATGCCCTAGGATTGTCACACCATTGGAGCTAAGGTATAACAAAGTGGTATTAGAGCTTGGTTTGATGCTATAGAGCATAGGATTCCATTTCATCATTGTTATGTCTTCTTTAATCTAGATCTATGAATATCGTTATGTTATAAGTCTAAGTCTCTTATGTTTCCTCTTATCAATGTTGAGATGCCTCCTAGACTTAGTTATGGTCGTGGTCATAGGAGAGGTTGCCCTATAAGGGGTGCACAAATTGATGAAGGTTCAATTAGTAGAGTGGGGGATAATGCAAGCCCTCCCCCTATACCTCCTGTAGATGTGGCTGCAGTGGCTCAGAGATTATACCAACTCCAAAGGAACTATAAGATATTGGTTGAGTTGGTTGCACAACAAAGACAATAGCCTAACCCTCCTACTGCTCCTATTGTTCCTCCTCTAGTGATTCCTCCTCAGCCACAAGTTGTACCTCAAGTGGAAGAGGTTACCTATGAGAAGTTCTTGAAGTTGAAACCTCTAGAGTATAAGGGTGAGGTAGAATCTACTGATTTCATTAAAGATATGGAAGGCAGGGTTCAGATTTTGAGAGTTCTTGATACAAGGACAATTGAATTTTTCATGTATCTTATGAAAGGAGATGTCAAAAAATGGTTCAAGAGATGCATATCTGGGTTGCTTAGGGGTAATGAGGAGATTAACTGGGAAAGATTCAATGAACTTGTCATCAATGAATTTTTGCCGAAAAGTGTGAGGGAAGCTAGAGCTATGGAGTTTGAGAGATTTTCATAAACTCTCAATATGTGTCTGTTTCGGATTATGATAAGAAATTTAGACGGTTGAGCAAGTTTACTCTAACACTTGTACCAGATGAAACTTCTAGAATTTAGCGGTTCAAAAAGGGTTTGGTATCACCATTGTTTAGAGTACTAGCTGCCCATGAGTTTGATTCTTATTCCAAGGTGGTGGATAAGGCTAGGGTAATAGAGAACCAGGAAATGGAATTGAAAGTAGCTAGGGAACAGAAGAAGAAAGCTAGAGTTGATACCTCATCTAGACATAGCAAGAGAGATAGCAATGTGAAAAGTATGGATGTAACCCTATAGTCATCAGGGAAGATCACAATCAAGACAAAATCTAGCTAAATTAGCCTTACAGATGAGCAATAATGTAGCTAATCATGCTCCATCAAGGACTTTTACTCCTTCATGCCCTACATGTGGGAAGCCATATAAGGGTCAGTGCTATGTGAAAATAGGTGCTTGCTTCGATTGTGGACAGCCAGGGCACTATGTAAAAGATTGTCCACAGGGATCAATAGTCAGACCTAAAGCTTCTTAGCCCACAGTTCGGATGGAGAGAATTGGTAACAGTGGGATGCTAGTGGGTCGAGAAAATGGTGGTAGATGTATGGATGTTGGTAGAGGTACAAGACAAGCTTCTAGTCAAACTTCTAGATAGGCTCCCATGAGTAGAGGTAGAGGGAGAGTATTTACTTTAGCACAATATGAGGCACAGGCCTCTAACACAGTTGTCACATGTATTCTCTCTATCCAAGCTGTTGATGCAAAAGTATTGTTTGGTTTTGGAGCAACTCATTCATTTGTTTCATCATGCTTTACTAAGAAACTTCATATGTCATGTGAATTGCTTGAGAATCCTTTGTTTATTTCTACTCATTTAGAGGAAAAGATAGAGGTGCAAAATGTGTTTCCTTCTTGCATTGTAAGTATAGCTGATAGAGAGTTAAAGGAAGACTTAATAGAGTTTTATGTGTTAGAATTTTATGTGATATTGAGCATGGATTGGTTGGCTAAGAGATATTCCACTATTGATTATTTCAATAAGAAGATTGTGTTTAGACCACCTTCGAATGAGGTGTTTGAGTATTAAGGGGAAGGAAGTGAGCATCCTTATAACTTAATTTCTGCAATCGATGCAAGAAGACTTTTAAGGAAGGGATGCCAAGGTTATTTGGCACATGTTAGGGATCTTAATGTTGAAGTGAAGGGTATAGAGCAAATTCCTATTGTTAGTGAATTTTTGAATGTGTTCCCTAAAGAGTTACTGAGTTTTCCACAGGAGAGGGAGATTGAATTCAACATTGAAGTGTTACCGGGGACTAATATGATTTTTCATACCACCTTATCGCATGACACCAGCCGAATTGAAAGAATTAAAGATGCAGTTGCAAGACATGCTAGACAAAGGATTTATTTGGCCTAGTAGTTCACCATGGGGTGCATTAATATTGTTTGTAAAAAAGAAGGATGGCTCTGTGCGATTATGCATTGATTACAGACATCTCAACAAAATCACCATTCGGAATAAGTATCCACTCCCTTTGATTGATGACTTGTTTGATCAGCTGTAAGGTGTAAGTCACTTCTCAAAGATAAACTTGAGATCGGGCTATCACCAATTGAGAATCCAAATGGAAGATGTAAGCAAGATGACATTTCGAACTAGATATGGGTATTATGAGTTCTTAGTATTGCCTTTTGGGTTAGCGAATGCACTGGCTCCTTTTATGGATTTGATGAACCGGGTCTTCAAGCCATTCTTGGACAAGTTTATTATTGTATTTATTGATGATATCTTGGTGCATTCGAAGAGCCAAGAAAAGCATGAAGAACATCTTCGTATTGTGTTGTAGACTTTGAGAGAGCATCAATTGTATGCTAAGCTCTCTAAATGTGAATTTTGGCTTGATAGTGTGTGCTTTTTAGGGCATGTAGTCAACAAGAAAGGATTACAAGTAGACTCAAAGAATGTAGAAGCAATTTTTAATTGGCCTAGACCCACCAATATGATAGAAGTTAGGAGTTTCTTAGGTTTAGCAGGCTACTATCAAAGATTTGTTCAGGATTTCTCCAAAGTAGCAACTCCTTTGACCAAGCTTACTTAGAAGAAAGTGAAATATCAGTGGTATGATGATTGTGAAGAGAGCTTCCAAAAGCTCAAGACTTGTCTCACAACTGCACCAGTTTTGGCTCTACCATCGAGTGAAGGAGGATATGCAGTCTATTGTGATGCATCGAGAGTGGGACTTGGTTGTGTCTTGATGCAACATGGTAAGGTAATAACTTATGCCTTTAGATAATTGAGAAGGCATAAACTAAACTACCCAACTCATGATTTAGAGAAGACTACTACAGTGTTTGCTTTGAAGATTTGGAGACATTACCTCTATGGAGAGAAGTGTGAGATTTATTGTAATACCCCAAATTTATGCTAGTGAAACATGATGAAGGTTTACAAGAGTAGGGTTAATTATTATATAAGTTAGGTTGATTCATATGTATATAAGTATAAAGTATATAAGGTAAGCTTTGTGAAACCTTAAATGGTTTAATAAAATGATGCATAAACTAAATATGAAATTAACAAGTTGTAAGTAAAGAGAATTAGTAAAGAAAGAGAACAAGTGAAGGTAGGGTAAAAGTAGAACGGTAAATAGTAAATTAGTAACTAAGTGAATAAAGCTTACTATTAAGGAAAGTAAATAGTCTTTGGTAATTGATAGTTTTAAAAAGAAAAGAAAAAGGGTGAAAGGTGAAAAGGAGAGGAGGTGGCCAAAATTGTTGACAAAAGGAAAGCAAAGGATAATCATGCATTTTAAATTCAAACCAAAAAAAAAAAAAAATTGACTTATAAGCAAGCACCTCTTCTTTCTTATTCATTTTCCTTATCTTCTCCACCAAAAATCCTTAAGCCTTAAGTAAATCATATAATTAATGGAATTAACATAATTAATCAAGATTAAGTGAAGATTAGTACTGAATTAATTAATAGGGTATGGTTTAGGATCATTAGGTGGACGGGTAAGCTAGCATGTCAGATAGGCACGATAGTTAAGCTAGCATGTCAGTTAGGTACGTCGGTTAAGCTAGCATGTTGATAAGATAAGGCTGGGAAAAGCACAAAGTGTCAAGCTATTAGGAGTTTGGAGATGACTAAGCAAGCTTGTAAGCATGAGGTGTCGAACTATTAGGAATTTGGAGATGACTAAGAAAGCTTGTAAGCATGAGGTGTCGAGTTATTAAAAGTTTGGAGATGACTAAGCAAGCTTGTAAGAATGAGGTATCGAGATATCAGAAGTTTAAAGGATGACTAAGCAAAATTTAAATAAAAAAAAGATGTAACCTTTTTCTTATCTTTTTCTTTCTTCTTCTTTTCACGTTTTCTATCATCCATTCTCTCCCTAAACCCTAAAACATTAAAAAAAAAAAAAAAAAAAATCTGCCAAGTTTGGAGCTCATCAACCAAGCATCCAAAAATTCAAAGAAGGAGCTTAATTGAAAGGTAAGGGTTAAATAATAACCTTAAAGTTCATTTTTGGTGATTTATGAATCTGATTTGGGAGAAACAGTTACTTGAAAATTCTGTTTGAACTTGAATTGGAAGGAAATTCATTTTTGAATTGGGAATGAAAAGAAATGAATCTTATATATATGTAATAAGTGATATAAGGTGTTAAATGAGCTAAAGGTGGCTGTTTAAATGGTTTTTAAATTGGAGGGAGATTTGGCCAAGGAAACCTAAAGGGAATAGCAAATTAAACTTAATAATTAACCTTCCTAAGTAATTCCAAGTGAAAGAAATAGGTTAAGCATGAATCAGATTAGGGTTTGGACTATATATGGTTCAGCTAAATTGAGGAAAGAGGGGACAGAAGTTCAATTTAAGTTTTACCCTTTTAATTAATTATAAGTATTGTATATATATAAGGTTGTGTATGAATTTGATGAAAATTTTAACATAGGTTTTAGCCATGCTTGAATTTGGTGGTGAAATTGGTTTTATTGTTTAATTAAACAAAGAATGAACTTAATTAAATGAATTAGGGCTGGATTTGAATTTGACAAAATGAAATTAAAGTCTTGATTAGGGTTTGTAAAAGGAGGAAAATGAATTCTAAATATTTTAGAGTTTAAAATTGAATTGGCATGTATATATAATGTTAAGACTTGCTTAAATATTCACATAATAATTTCAAAACTGAAATGAAACCTAAATAGGGTTTAAGGACCAAGTTAAGCAAAAAGGAGAGGAAGTGTCACATCCCACTTTTAGGATGGACGGTCCTAGGGCATGGGTAGACATATGCCACTGAAAATCCATAGAACTCAATTCTTTTTAGAATACCAATGTAACTCCGGCGGCATACCGGCATTACAGTTACTATTCCCAAGAACAAACCTGCAAGAAATGGAACACTCCCAATATTACCACCTTATATCCTTAACTCCATTTAAGGCATAAGTCATTTCACAATTATCAATACACATTACTGGTTTGAATTTGAATATTCCTTTCGGTTATTTATACTCATATGCTATATCACTCTTATAATAGGTTAAGTACCATGGAGACACTAGAGAATACCACTGTACATCATCTTATACAATCACAATCAGAAACTTATATTTTACGCTTCTATATTATCTTGACATAACCATTGCAAAATGAAAGCTAAAATCTTTAGCGGCAAATGAAGTAAGGTACTTGCGCTGTGTATCCACTAACCTAAAAAAAATAAGGGAAAAGGGGTGAGATTCAAATCTCAGTGAATATATAATAAATAACCTGGCACAACAATTTGGATGTGTGGATATGATTATTGGCTCAATGGGTTATCATAATAAATAGTCAATAAATTTCCAACTCAATACAATTGAAGATTCAGCAGAAATTATAATCAATTTCCTATGAATTAAATTCACAGATCTCATATAAATAGTACTGTGAGACTCACAGATTTTATGTTACATATTAAGGCACAAGGTTAGCTAGACCCTGTGGCTAGGGCATTCAAACACCTCATAACAAGGTTTAAGTCATTGTGCACAAAATTCGGTGATCCCCTCACCGAAAGAAGGGAATTTCTGCTTTTTGGCTTACTTCAGGGTTCAAGTCAAATAGAACATTTCACATATAGAGAATCAATTTCACATATAAAGGATCAATTAAGGTTCGAAGTTACAAAGGTGAATTATCAAATTCAAAGTCACATAATCAAGTACAAGTCACATATACAAAGTGAAATGGTTATGTGCCGGGAAATTTAATATTTACTCACCTTTTCTTATTATGTTCCAAAGTATGGGTATTCTTCTTTTATTCCCTTGTCACCAAATTCTTCCTCGTGGAATTCCTCTTTGCCTTCTACATATTACAAAATATTTACGTAAATGTTAATTTCACACAATTACATTTGTTTACTTATTAACTTAGAAGATTAATTCATAATTACTATTTTTATGCTAATCTATACTCTAATTGATTCAATTCCAAATCTAGTCACTCCTAACACATTCCCCTCCATCATTTTCTAAGTTTAATTCTCCAAAAGTTATTTTCTAAATTCTCCTAAATTTTGGATCCTAGGTTTCATTAGAGTTCAGTATACTTTTTTGGCTATAACTTAAGCTACAAAACTCTTTTCGAGATAATTATTTCTTTTAAATGAAACTAGACTCATAAGGGTACATTTCATTAGTTTGACCTCAACTTGGTTCTGCCTCCAAAGTCATCCAACTTAAAGGTTAATATCAGAAATTCTGTCTGTCAAGTTACCCTGTCACAGCTTAGAACTTTTCGTATATCTCCCAATATATTTGTAATGTTGCTCTAAAATTTTTAATCATCTAAAGGCATATCAAGGTCCATTTATTATGTTTTATTTAAATTCCTATCCTAAGATACTCGAAACTGGCCTCAAAATTTATGAATTCTCAGGGCAGGTCTGCAGGACGCAGTTTCCTTTTCCTTCCCATATCTCCAAAAATAACAAGAATTAGCTTAAATTTCTTTCTAGAGAAATAAACTAAAGACATCAAAATACAATTTTTATGTTTTGACTTTCTTCAAATTCGTACTCCAAATGATTCAATTTTCCTTCTCAAATTCCAGGAATTCCCAAACCCTAAATCTGTCTCCTTTAGTTTCTTACTTCTTTCCACCAAAACTACCTTAATTAAGTATTTTTCCCTTATCAATTCATCTTTTCTCAATTTCAAAATCTCATTTCTCCATCACACATCAACCAACATAATCACTCAATCAACACCATATCATAATCAACATCATCACACAACACATATATATGTATATAGATAGAAAGGCTAATTAAATTCATAACTTACCTCAAGATAATCTTCTTCTTCTTTCCTTTTCTATCTCTTCCTTTTTTTTTAGCTAAATTTTTATGAAATGAAGACAATGATCCTTATCTTCCATCCTTACCCATATATATTTTTTTCTTTTCTTTTTATTTTATTTATTTCATATGTAATTTTGGCAACATCCACACCCTCCATCACACCTCCCTTGGCTGGCCATTGACATATGTTAATGTTATATATATAACATTAACATATATATATATATATATATATATATATATATATATATATATATTACCTTAGTCAAATATAATAATTATCCTTTTAAAGAAAATTACATTTTTGCCCATTTTTTTCCTACAACTTTACTACACTATCTAGTTTTAATTTAAAATTATTTTTAATCTCTAATTTAGGATTTTAATATTATTTTTACCCATTTCTCCATCAATCTTCCCTAGGTTAGAATTTACTAAAATTCCGAAAATCGAAATTTATCGGTTACGCACTTAGCTTACCGATTTTACTTAGATATTTTCTATGCTTAATCTCAACTTCATTTTCGAGTTTCATCACTTATAACATCCTTATATTTGCCTAAATTATCCAAATAAAATATAAAAATTCATTCTGAAGTTGGAATTTTCCAATTCACTCTAAAGGTCTCGATTTCCAAACCCTGTATCATTTTTAGGACTTTGGTTCCTAACTTCCTATTTTCTACCTTTTTTTATTCTAAACTATGTTATTACTGTCTATTAATATTCTTAATACCATCTTTAGGGTTCCAATATCCTATTTAATAATATTTTCATGAATTTCTCTTGAATCGATATTGATGAAAAATTGCGGAGTCGGAATCCGTCGGTTTCATGCTTAGCATATCGATTTCCAAACTCATGCTTAAGTTAAGGTTTTGAACATTTTCCTTATATTTCCTCCTTCAATTCCTCCATCCAACTTAGTTTCAAATTACCTCCAAGTTTCTAACGACCTAGGGATGCCTAGGATGTTACATTCTACCCCCCTTAAAGAAAATTCGTCATCGAATTTTAAAACTTTCTTCAATTCTGATATACCCAAACATTAGTCTTGATGAGACAAATCCATTTTTCACTTAACATCACTACCTCATCAATAATTAATATTCTATCTCTCTTATCATTTCTAAACTTCAATTCATCTCTAATCCATATTTATTACTATTGTTTTGAATTCTAATTTTATCATTCACATTCAAATCTCTAAAGTCTCAAATAACATTGAACCTAACTTCGTGTTTTCCAAACTTATTATACACATACATATAACTCTTAATACATAAAATAAAATAAAAATTGTGTTAAACAACTCTTCTAAACTAGGTACCATAAAGCATAAATAATTACTTCACCAAACTACTTCAACACACACTTGGGACTATCCTTCAATGAATTCTCGTAATATATATTTACTCATTATAAATATTATGCAAGGTAATATCACTTGATCTATTATCAAGACAAGTTCCACTATAACTTCGACTCCATTTAATGTACATACTCTTATGAAATATATTTGATCTTAGCTTTCAATCTCATAAATCTATTATTGTCAAATTTTAATGCTTATCATCTAATTAGTCCACTCATTACTCATAGTTTATTAACTCCACTTATTCTATCAACTACTTCATCAAACTTTACATTTCTCGAAACCAAGCATCTATCATTATAACTCTTCATATTACATGAAACTATAGACATTGCTACTCTCTATCTCATTATAGTCTTCATAACCCCCATTCCTTTCAAATATCAAGAGAATTCATCTCATTTCACTATTAATCTTATCACATAAAATTTTCACATTTAATCAATTAACATATTTTATCAAAATACAAGGAATAGTTATTATATATTTTTTTTATTATTATTATAAATATTCACATGTCCATATAAGGTCATTTTCTTTCATACAATTTCCTTTTATTTTCTCACATCTATATCACATATACTGCTTATAATATATCTCATATTGTTATACACGTTTTCCCCAATTTTTTTAGTGGATCATATTTATCTTCTTCTTAAACTCTCCCAACTCTAATTTAACTATTCTACACTCTAAATTCCAAATATTCATTGTATACCATTCTTAAATAGTTATCCATAGAACTGATTCCATGTCTCAAATATTCTATACATATACATATATATATATAACTATCAACAAGAAATCAACATAATCCTTAAATATAATCATTTCATATAAATCTCTTTTATTACTCATTAAATCTCTATATCAACAATTAATCCATAAATTTCTTATATCATTTCAACTTCTAATGTCATCTCGATTCAACTATAATTTTAAATATATCTTTTCTCATACACTTATTAATATTGAAATCAAATATTAACAATTGAATTATGCGTACTATCTCATTAATTATCATACTTGTTAAATAAATAAATAATTCTTATTTCTAAATGACCTCAAGTAAATAATTTCATAACCATAGTCTCTATATGTCTTATTTCATTCTCATATTAAAATCATTTAACAATTTACGTACTTAATATCTCATAAACATATATTCACCTCATCATATGCATCTACTTATCTTTAAATTATA
>CATKHJ010307359.1:0-21323 GCA_949750685.1 Vernicia montana
CCTACAAGAGGTAATGAGATTACTCTTCCTTCTTCTTTAATTGCATATGTGTTTTACACACAAATTAAATTGATTGCTTGAATCAAGTTTGGACCAATAATGGGTGAAGTGAAATTTTAAATTGTTTGAAATTTCACCCCACCACATCGCTTCCACTGCTAATTGGGCCCACCCTTCCTTCACAAGGTAAGGCACTTAAACCCTCCAAGTGAGGTAAAATGCTTCAGCTCTCTAAGTGAGACAAAAGAAACAACAAGTTGTTCCTTCTTCGAAGGGGGGAAAAGAAGTAGTAGCTAATGAAGTCTGCAAAAATTACAGTCATGAAAGAAATTCTCAGCCCTCCACAGAAGCTACTCAACTACAGCAATTATACAAAGTACATAAATAAAAGAAGCTGTCCGAAAACAAGCTATTTAACAAACTATTATTGCAATGTAAATGTACCTGTAAAAGAAAAATATATAAGAAGAAAAGGAAAAAAGAAATTAAGACCTCCCTCTAGGCGAGGCACACCAGATCGAGCTCTTCAGCTCACATCTCTATTCAGGCACTTCGCTGCCTCCAAACTGAGCTCCTCAGCTTATATCTCTATTCAGGCACCTAGCTGCCTCTATATCGAGCTCCTCAGCTCGCATATCTATTCAGGCACTCAGCTGCCTCTATATCGAGCTCCTCAGCTCGCATATCTATTCAGGCACCCAGCTGCCTCCATATCGAGCTCCTCAGCTCGCATATCTATTCAGGCACCCAGCTGCCTCCTTATTGAGTTCCTCAGCTAGCATATCTATTTAGGCACCCAGCTGACTCCATATCGAGCTCCTCAGCTCGTATATCTATTCAGGCATCTAGTTGCCTCCATATCGAGCTCCTCATCTCGCATATCTATTCAGGCAGTCAGCTGCCTCCACATCAGATTGAGCTCCTCAGCTCGCATCTCTACTCAGGTGCCCAGATGCCTCTATATTGAGCTTCTCAGCTCACCTCTCTATTTAGGCACCTAGCTGCCTCCATATCGAGCTCCTCAGCTTACATATTTATTCAGGCTCCCAGCTGCCTCCATATAAAGCTCCTTAGCTCGCCTCTCTATTTAGGCACCCAGTTGCCTCCATATCGAGCTCCTCCGCTCGCCTCTCTATTCAGGCACCCAGCTACCTTTATATCGAGCTCTCCAGCTTGCATCTTTCTTCATGCACTTAAGCCCTTGTTAAGGTAAGGCCAAAGCCCTCCCATGAGCAAGGAAAATTATTTAAAGTCCTCATTCAGTGAGGCATATTATATGAAGAATTTCAAAGAGGTAGATTCTCTAAGTCCTCCCATGAGTGAGACACATTATTATTCGAATACCTCAAGTGGCGAGGTGGATTTCTATGTCCTCCCATGAGAGAGGCATATTATTATCTCTAAGTCCTCCCATGAAAGAGGCACATCATTATTATATAAGCCCTCATCCAATGAGTCACATTATTATTTAAGTCCTCCATCGATGAGGCATATCATTTGAAGACCTCCTAGTGAGATATATAGCCTATTGAGACTAGTTTAACAGACAAACTAGGCAACTCCCTATAAGTAAGGGAAAGAGCCAAACGAGTCTAAGCGAAAGTCCAAAAGGTATCTAAGAACTAGCGAGTCTAGACGAAAGTCTAAAAATATTAAAGATCATAAAACAAGGTATATTATCTACATTTTGTACATGAAACAGAATTTCTTAAAGTCCTCTATTGATGAGGCAAGTTTTCTTGAAGACCCCCAAGCGAGGTAGATTATATAAAGTCCTCTTTTAGCAAGGTGCATGACACAAAAACCTTGTCAAGGCAAGGCACCAAAGACCTAGCGAATGCTAGGCATATTATTATCTTAAGTCCTCATCTGGCAAGGCAGATTACAAAAAGACCTACATGTGAGGTAGATTTCTAAGTCCTCTAGTAAGTGAGGCACTTTATTAATTGAAGACCTCTATCAGAGAGTGGGGGGCGTCACATATTATATAAGTCCTTCATCAGCGAGGCATGTTATCAAAGTCATCGGTCAACGAGACAAATTTTCTAAGCCCTTTACGCGCGGCAGGTTTTCTAAAGACCTCCAAATGAGGCTCATTAATATTTAAGCCCTCTGTGGATGAGGCATGATTTATCGAAGACCTCTAAGGAGGTGGATTTCTAAGCCCTCGATCAACGAGGCATATATTATTATTATTATTAAAGTCTTTGACTGATGAAGCAATCTATTCAAAGACCTTCTTTGGCAAAGCAAAGCTTTAAAGTCTTCGGCTGACAAAACAATTCATCCGAAGAACTCTTTCGGTGAGTTCATATGAAGATCTCATACAAAGCGAGATTTATCGGAAGACCTCTTTTGACGAGGCAAATTATATAAAATCCTCGAGGTGAGGTAAGCTTCTAAGCCTTAAGTTGTGAAACAGTTCATCTGAAGAAAAATCGAGCCTTAAGAGAATTTAGGTGTTGGACCCTTAAGAATACGAATCTCTCAAAGAATATAATGAGCTTCACCTAAGGCCCAAGAAAAAGACTCAATTAAAGAGCAATCCAAAGGATCAAAAGGTTAAAAAAAGACTCTAGGTCAAAAAGCTTCATGCCAAAGAGCTTTACCTCCTAAAGAGCTTCACTTCATTACCATCTCTCCATGGACTCTGAAGAACTCCTTCGGTGAAAGAAATTTTTAAAACCCTCAATTGACGAAACATAATTTTCCTAAACCCTCATCCAACGAGGCATATTATTATAAAGTCCTCGATAAGTCGAGGCAAATTAGTATATAAGACCTTATGGTGAGTCAGACTTCTCAGTCCTCAACAATTGAGGTAGATTATTATATAAGTCCTATAAGCAAGGCAAATATTTAAAGTCCTTTACACATTATAAGTTCTCAGTCGATGCACATTATCTAAAGCCCTCATCTGATGAGGCACATTATTATAAAGCCCTCAATTAATAAGGCAAGATATCCGAAGACCTCTATCAGGAAGTGGGGGGAGTTTAAAAGTCCTCCTTTATCAAAGAGGCAAATTCTTTAAGGCCTCCTAGTGAGGTATAATTTTATCTAAGACCTTCCTCAAGAAGGCACAATTATTTGAAGATATCAAACAAAGATTTGAAGCTATTAGGAATCTATAAGTCTACATATAGTGGCATTTAAGACTTGAAGACTTGAAGACCTGAAGATCTAAAGACTGGAAGACGTGAAGACTTGAAGCTACTTGGAATCTGTAAGTCCATACTATAATGTGGCATCGAAGACTATAAGTCCATAAAATGTGGCATTGAAGACCTAAAGACCATCAAAGACCATAAGACCATACTATAATATGGCAATGATATTGTCTCCACACCAAGCTTTTCAGCTTGCCTCATCATTCAAGCAGCCTGCTGCCTTCAGATCGAGCTTTTCAGCTCGCATCATCATTCAAACACCCTTCTGCCTTTAGATCGAGCTCTTCAACTTGCATCATCATTCAGGCACCCTGCTGCCTTCAGATCGAGCTCCTCAACTTGCATCATTATTTAGGCACCCAGTTGCCTTCATACCGAGCACCTGTGCTCGTCTCTTCATTCAAGCATTTAGCAGCTATCATGTCAAGCTCACTGGATGCAATCAAAATGGCAATAGCAGAGATGAATCACAAGCAATTGAAAGAAGTATCTACTCCTATAGCCCGCTCTTCGATAGTCTCAATCAGACTAGGGAGTGGGGGGCTTCTGATATGACTAAAAAGTAACTTGCTTGTAACCTGCTTAAGCTAGCAGGACACATGTCCGTAGGGGGAGTCCCCATTCTCCCCTATATAAAGGTAACTTTCATATCACTTTCATACATTCAATACATTCTCTCACTATTCTCTTTCTCACTAAAGCGTCAGAGTCTTCTCGCACGGACAGCCTCTGGGGAGTTCCTGACCCCTCTCTCTTACTTGTAGGTCCTACCCTTCACTAGACCTCTCATTTACACTAGCAGGTAAGATTTATTTTTATCATATATATATATATCAACAATAATAATCTAGGACGAGTTTGAAGGGAGCCCTGACACTCAATTTTTTTATTTTTTCAATATTTATATATAAAAAATTACAAAAATATATATAATTAGACTATAAATAATTAAAATTACCTCCCAGAATAATAAAAAAAGTCCATTAAAGCATATATAAAATATATATACACCCTTTATATTATAGATAGAAAATATAATAACTAATTATAGTAGTTGTAATATTTTTATTTTTTGTTTGAATAGATTAATATAAAATTATAGTAAAACTATTTATTTTATTAAATTTTAAAGTAAAAAATAATAATTTTTCTAAATAATGAGTTTTTATACAATATTATTGAAATTTTTTCATAGCTATATGAATATTTTAACTAACAAATGAAACTTAATTAATAAAAATAAAATAATATATAAAGTAAAAAATAAAAAAAAATTAAATGTATTTTATAAAAAAATTTTGACCTACCAATAAAATGATTCTAGATTCTTCTCTAATAATAGTAAATTAACAATTACAAAGCTAAAATTAGATACATAAATAATAAAAATACCATCATCAAATAAAAATTCTAAATTGTTAAGTAAAAAATAAATTATAATATGTTAGAAAAAAGAAAATAAATAATAAAAAGATGAGGAGTGGAGATAATTAGAGAAAATTCTAGAGAAGTGAGATGGCAATCCTTTGAGAAGAATAAGAAAGAGATTAAGAATGGAGAATTCTTATTGATGAAATATGAGATGATTTGTACAAAAATTTATACATAAAGATAGAGGATTCAAAGGCTAATTACAAGGCTTGACTAATGTGATTTACAACTTGTTGACTGTTGCTATAATCTTGGCAATAAATGAGCTTGGGTGTATAAGGAAAGACTTGATTTATGGGATGTGTTGTCTATTAACTAGTTGTTATGGGATTGTGATTCTCTCCCCCCTCATCAAACGAGTGCGGGGATGAGTGTGCATGCCGAGCTTGTAGCGGAACTCCTTAAAGGATGATTGCGACAGTGGTTTTGTGAAGACATCTACAACCTATAGTTTGGTTGAGATGTGACGAGTGCAGATGTTGCTTTTTGCTACTTTTTCACGAATAAAGTGATAGTCTAATTCAATGTGTTTTATGTGCGCATGAAAGGCTAGATTGCTAGCCATATGAAGAGCATTGAGATTGTCACCGAAGAGTTGTGGTGCACTAGTTAGAGGAATGCCAATTTCACAAAGAAGGTAAGTAAGCCAAGTGATTTCAGTAGCGGTAGAGACTAGAGCGCAATATTCTATTTCAGCACTAGAATGGGAAACAATAGGTTGCTTTTTGGAGCTCCAAGAAATGCAATTAGCTCCAAGTAAAACACAGTAGCCTGTGGTGCTTCGACGGGTGAGAGTACAACTGGCCAAATCTACATCGCATAAAGCATTTAGAGAGTGAGTACTTTGAGTAAGATATTGAAGTCCATAGGTAGAGGTGCCTTTGAGATATCGAAGAATTCATTTGAAAGCTTTGGTGTCGGTGACGGATGGAGCATGAAAGTTTTGACACACGGTATTGACCACATGAACTATATCATGTTGGATAAATGTTAGATATTAAAGAGCACCAACAACACTTCAATAAGCAGTGGCATCAACAAGAGTGTCATATGTGAGATGTTGAGTCAACTTTTGGGCCATGGGAGTACGAATATGAGAGCTTTCAAGCATCCTAGATTTTTTGAGTAGATCATTGGTGTATTTTCCCCGCGAAAGAAAAATTCCTTTGTCAAAGTAATGGACTTCAATGTCTAAGAAGTAATGAAATCGCCTAAGATCTTTGAGAGAGAATTTGGAACTGAGTTGTTTGATGAGATCATTGATAAAACTTCGATTATCTCTAGTGAGAATGCATGAATCAGAAATTTCAAGAGCAAATGTTGTTTCTAGATCAGCTTCTTCTTGTTATGAGTATAAAGATTCAACATCTGCATCAACAAGGCTGTAAGAAAGCTATTGGACAAGCTTTTGAGCATTTTGTGGTTTATTAGGAAAATTTCGAGAGAAATGCCCATTTTGTCCACAAATGAAACATTTATATGAATTTTTTGTTTTTCCGTGCGAAGCCTTCCTTTTAAAGAATTTGAATCTTTTATTTCTTGCTTGTTTTTTGTTCTTAGAAGATTTGTGAAATTTCCTGAAATGTTGCTTCTTTTTATGAGATTTGCAGTCATAGTTTTTATCCTTGCATTTAAGGTTAAGATAGGACTTGTTACAGGTCATTTTTACAAGTTTCTTATTGTCAAGGATATTTTGCAAGAAATTATGTTGTTCACAAAGCTTCTCTAGAGATAACAAAGTGTACTGATGAATCTCTCTAAGTAAAATGTCTGAAATTTCTTTTCTTGATTGAGTAATCATTCTCTGAATCTCTGGTTGTAGTTCTTGAGGCAAGGAAGAGATATAAGTATATATGAGATTAGGATCATTATAACCATTCAGCATATAATATCTCTTGGACATCCTCTGATAATGATAATCAAGATCTTTTTGTTTGAGAGAACAACACTTCATATCAAAGAATTCTTGTTTCATCCTTTTCTCATAGTGAGAAAAAATCACCAACGAACTGCTTATGAATTTCTCCTAAGGCATTTCCTGCACTGGGAAGATTGAGAAAAGCCATCCTTATGTAATCTCCCAAACTTTAATACCATTCTCAAATAGAACCCGTGAATCTGGAGATAAATTCCTTTAAAACTTCTTTGAGACGTGCATCAGGTCTTATCATCTACAAATCAATCCATGCTCTCATTTCATGTATTATATCTCTCCATTTATGAGCAAGCAGTATGTCAAAAGAAAACCAGGGGCCTAAAGCAGGTTTATTTGGCTAATAATTTTCTAGTTCATGGACATTACAAGTTTCTTCATCGCTTTCCTTGAATGCAGTAGGTGAAGATGGTTCTATTGGAGGAGTCTGCTCAAATGTCGTGCCACTGTTTCCTTGAGGATTATGAGAAGCACATTCATCCATTGTAAGAATTTGAGTGAAATCTGCTAATTGAGAATCTGAATCTGAAGAAAATGACTGTGTCTCATAATCAACTAAAAAATTTGAATCTTCTTTGACCATAGAAACCATATTTTGAAAAGGCATTGGCTTTTTATCTTTTTTGGATTGTTTGGATTTTGGAGAGTTGGTTTTTGTTTCAATAGATTCCGAGGATGAAAGGCTTTTTATAGGCTGGGTTGGATAAGGAGAAGATTGGTGAAAAGCTTCATAATTCATTTTTAAAGGATTGTAGGTATTGGTTAGAAGAGGATAAGAAGAAAAGTGAAATGGATTTGGTTCAAAAAAGGGGTCAGAAGGAGGTATAGGATTAGCTTTAGCCATATCTGCTTCTACTTTAGGTAACTTTGCCTTCAATCTTCTGATTTCAGCTTCCTTTTGCATAAATTCTTAGCCAAATTTCTTCTGATCAATCAAATAACGAAGCTGTTGATCAAAATGGGTAATTTGAGAAGATTGTTCTTTATGCATCTTCTGGATAAAAGAGGATTGTTGGGTCTGTTGTAAAGTTAATTGGTCTAGTTTTTGATAAGTTTTTTGAAGAAATATATTTTGTGTTTTGGCATTATCAGTGTGCCAATTCAGAATAGATTTAAAGGGTTTTGTTCTTCCATTTGACCAGTAGGAGTGACAGTTTGTGAAGAAACATATGGGGCAGAGACTACTTTAGTCTATGAGTTTATTGTTTTTGTCAAAGGAGAAAATTCTTCTGAATTGGCTAGAGAAAATATCATGCAAGGTTAAACTGTTGGAATAACTGGAGGAGGAACAAAGATCTTGCATCTTTCCTGTTCAAGTTGTGAAGAGCCTTTTTATAGATGGGCAAGGGTTTCATATAATTCTCAGAACTTTTGAACTTTGAAAGTTCTTCTACTTCCTTTTTTGAAACCCAGCCATGAATTCCAATCCATTGGCTTCCAACATCATCCTTATCATATCTCCTCTTTATGGAGAAAGAAGTATGACACCTTCCTCTAGTTAATTTATGAGTTGGACAGTCATCATCTTGATTACAAGTATAAGATGGATCACACATACCACTTCCTATATCATCCCATATGAAATGTCCATTAATCTTAGAAACATAAATATGGTGACCTTTAGGAGAAAAACTATGAATAGGAATATTTTTTCTTGAGGACGAGAAACTGGAGTCACCATCATTGATGTAGATGTCTTAGGAGGCTGGAAAATTGTCTTTATAATACCATCTTCCCTCTTTTGAAAAGAAGAAGAAATAGTTTGAAGAGGCTAAGATTCTTGATGAAATTTTTCATAATCTGTAAGCCATTCAAGAGGCATGAGTTTGATCAATTTATTCCTTGAAATCTGTCGTGGGATTTGAATAATTGTAGGAACATCATCACTATCAGCTAAAAGGAGTAAGGCATCTGAAGAGGTGCCTTAAGAAGGAAGATCAAGTGCATGATTTTGTACTCAAAAAATGAGTTGATGATGAAGGGTAGCAACTTTAGAGGAAGAGATTTGATTAGCACCAGTGATTTGAACTTGAATTTTAAAGGTTGTGGGAAGATTGAGATCTTGAAGAGAAAGATTAAAGTTTGGGAAAAATGTGAGAACAATACTGCCAGCATTAAGTGTCTTGAGAACAGTACCAATTACTACATGTTCATAATGAATAAATTTGGTATCAAGAAGGCTCATTTTTGCAGTAACAGGTAAACCTTTTCTTCCATGGAAAGAAAGAACTACTCGTACAGCTCCTAAATAAAAATGAGTATATCCCTTTTGTTTCCATCTTGTTATAAGAGAAGAAGGAATTTTAAGAGTAACATTCTGTTCTGCATTGTTTGCTTGAAGAGCACATTGATCCAACCTAGAAGATTTTACATATTCTTTTACAGTTGGTCATCGAGTAGAAATGAGGGTTCTAATGCTATAGGTAATAGAGTTATTTCTTTTATCCACCTGAGGACTATCAATAATAATACTTATACCAAATGCCAACAAAGACAACAACTTTAAACTCTATAGGCTTAGCTATGGCGGAGATCTTTTTGTATTATTATTAATAATCAAAATGTGGATCTTTTATCTAGATTATTACTGATGCAAATAAGGATCCTATATTAGGCAAGTGCAAATAAGAAATAATCAATATGAAGGATCATATAAGATTAATATTAATATGAAGTTAGGAAAGAGAAAGAGGATTTAGAAAGACATTTTATTGATTAGAAAATATTTTACAAGAGAAAAATGGGCTTGGAAGTAAACTTGCCCTTACAATACAAACTAATTCCTTTTTTATAGAGAAGAGGATTTTTTAAAAGAACAGGCATACACGATACACAATTATTACAAATTGATAATTCTAAAGCAAACAGACAATACTAAAGCCATTATTTTACATGTGACCGACAACTTTAACCATGATGACTAGGAGAGAGATTAAAGTTATCATAGTCTGAGTCATTTGAGTTAACCTTTCCATAAAGATGTTTCCACCATGGACAAGACTGTTCATGTGGGTTTTGAGAATCTTGAAAGTATTCAAGAGGCTATGTAGTCATTGTCTCTTATTTATATTTATTAATAGGAGGAGGTGACTTTAAGTGAGAAGGTCCTGATACTTGATGCACTCCAACTGGCTGTAGGTCTTGAATAGGAATAGTTATGGGCAACATCTAAATTGTAGTGGAGCTTGCTGGATACAAAGATGTGGAGTGAATTGGGTGAATGTTACAGTCATATCCATTTAGACAACATAAAAAAAAATTTTAATCTGATTTTGTCTTGATCCTCATAAATAGGCTCAGCAAAATTTCTCCATGCATAGGCCTCATTACTAGTCCAAATTCCCTGGAAGGATTCTGAAAATATAGAAGATGAAGGATGTAAATAGTGCATGTGCTAAAATGGTGAGCTGAACTATTCCACAAGTTTTCTTGATCAATTATTCTCTAGAGATATTTATGCCACCATGATAATGGAGCAAACCATTCTAGCAAGGTCCATATTAAAAAATTACATTCTTGAGCCTCAGTGAGGTAATGGAACATTTCCATAACAGGTATTTCCATTGCTATATGGTATAGAACTGTGAGACACCAAATACACCATAATTCCAAAAGTAGAAGTCCTTGAGATGGTTTGATATGAAAAGTGATAAGAAAAGGATAATCCTTATAGAAAGGAGAAGGTTCAATAGGGATTTCCTTATATTCTAGGACTTTGGAAAGGAAAAGGAAAATGTGGTTCTTTACATAGGTTTGAATTTGTTCAAGGGAGGTAAAATGGGTGTCTGGAGGAAAAATTATCTTAATAGAGATATTAAAAGGGGCTGCGGATGCCATGAAAATTAGAGGAAAAGTTGTGATTGTAGAAATTGCTTGGATTTGTTGGGGTCGAGATAGTAAATTTGGAATGAGATTATGGTCCCCTTTTATATGTTCAACAGATAAGTCATATTTTGCAAACCAGTCCTTTAATCTCAATAATTGTTTACTTGGAATGGACTTATTTTTGAACTATAAAATCTTTGGAAAGGATGAATTGTCCATTCGAACTGTGAACTGATGACCAATCAAATGGAATTCAACTTTTTTAATTCCATTTTTGACTGCTAAGACTTCTTTGATTGTTGTGTGATAATGCTTTTCTGCATCTTTGAATTGTCCACTTGAATGACCACAATAATGGATTTTTCCATCAATTTCTTTAATTAAGATTGCTCCCCAATGTTCATCACTTGCATTTGTCTAAAGGATTCTTTTGCTAGTACTGGGAATTTTTAATGGTGGAGGATTCTAAGCCACAACTTTTAATTGTTGTACTGCATGTGTTTACAGGGGTCCCCAAAGTGGATCATTCTTTTTAAGCATCTTGGATAGCTGGCTTGTATAAACAGAAGCATGTGGAATAAAGTCTCGAAGATAATTGACAATTCCCAAAAACTATTGAATTTGCTTTATAGAAAGATGTTCATCAGGAAATTTCAATAATTCTCGAGCAATGTGAGGGCTAGACTGATGTTTTTCTTCTTTAAAGATCATGCCAATAAATTTCACTGAATTTTGTCCAATCATGCTTTTTTTTTTTTTTTTGAAAGCATTATTCCATGCTAATCAACAAACTGTTGGAATTGGGCCAAAAGTTTTTCATAGGCCTGGATCTCTCAGGAGAAAAGCAGGATGTCATCAATATAAATGAGAGTACTATAAAGAATGGGCTCAAATATACGGATCATGGCCTTTTGAAATAGTGATGGGGCTGTTTTGAGACCAAAAGGCATAACTTTCCATTGATATTGGGCTGTAGGAATACATAATGCTATTTTGTATCTGTCATCAGGGTGTATCCTTAGTTGCCAAAATCCTACCTTTAAATCAAATTTTGAAATAATATGGGCTTCATTTAAATGGGTAAATAGAGAATTGATTTTGGGGAAAGGAAACTTATCATCTCTCAAGAAATGGTTAAGAGGTTCATAATCAATAAGAAGTCTCTTCTTTCCCACAACAATTTCATATCTCTTTTCTACATAAAATACCTGGCAAGCCCAAGGAGAATTGGTTGGTTCAATAAGACCTTGTTTAAGAAGTTGAGAACATTCTTTTCTGGAAAGAGATAAGTCTGAAGGACTCATTCTTAGATCGGTAGCTTTGGTAGGATTGATGTCTTTATTGAGTTTGAAGGGTAAATGAATAAAAAATAATTCATTTTTCCACAAAGGTAATGGATGAGAAAATTAAGCATGAGAGTCAGCACATGATTTTTTAAGAAGATCTCTGATATTTAAAAAACCTTGAGGAACCTCATTTAAGGAAAATAACTTTGGAGTGGAGGTGTAAGATTTTATAGATCTCTTGCATTTAATTCCTTGAGGAAGAATCTAAAGACCCTTTGCCAATTTATAGACATCAAAACCAACATGAATGTCTTTATTAGGAAGAGCTGAGCTAAGGACCTTTGTCCAAACAGTGCACTCAGGAAATAATTGAATACCAACAAGATGTTTTGTTCTAAGTGAAGTTGAAAATATTTGACCATTAGTTGCCTTAAAGTATTCATGATGGAGTTCCAAAAAAGAACTATGAAGAATTGATGGGTTTATCATTGTCTTTTGGGCTCCTGTATCCATAAGCCCAACAATAGAGATGGGCCTATCATATTTGGATGGCAAGATGGAAATATTGACTAATGGAGCAGTGTTGCCATGAGATTTTTAGATTGAATAAACAAAGAGATAATCTTCATTTGAATATTTTGAAGAGTCAAAACATGAATCAAAAATTTCAAGAGCAAATGTTGTTTTTGGATCAACTTCTTATTGTTCTTAGTATAGAGATTTAACATTTGCATCAGCAAGGTTGTAAGAAAGCTGTTGGACAAGCTTTTGAGCTTTTTGTGGTTTATTAGGACAATTTCGAGAGAAATTCCCTTTTTGTCCACAAATGAAACATCTATCAGAATTTTTTATTTTTTCGCGCGAAGCCTTCCTTTTAATGAATTTGAATCTTTTATTTCTTGCTTGTTTCCCGCGCTCAGAAGATTTGTGAAATTTCTTGAAATGATGCTTCTTTTTATGAGTTTTGCAGTCACAGTTATTATCCTTGCATTTAATGCCAAAATAGGACTTGTTACATGCCCTTTTTGCAAGTTTCTTATTGTTAAGGATATTCTACAAGAAATTCTATTGTTCACAAAGCTTCTCAAGATCTAACAAAGTGTACTGATGAATCTCTCCAAGTGAAATGTCTGAAATCTCTTTTCTTGATTGAGTAATCATTCTCTGAATTTCTAGTTGCAGTTCTTGAGGCAAGGAAGAGATATAAGTATATCTGAGATTAGGATCATTATAATCATTCAGCATATAATATCTCTTTGACATCCTCTGATAATGATAATTAAGATCTTTTTGTTTGAGAGAACAACACTTCATATCGAAGAATTCTTGTTTTATCCTTTTCTTATAGTGAGAAAAATCACCAACGAATTGCTTATGAATTTCTCCTAAGGCATTTCCTGCACTAGGAAGATTGAGAAAAGCCATCATTCTGTAATCTCCCAAACTTTGATACCATTCTTGAAGAGAACCCGTGAATCTGGAGACAGATTCCTTTAAAACTTCTTTGAGACGTGCATCAGGTCTTGTCATCTGCAAATCAATCCATGCTCCCATTTCATGTATTACATCTCTCCATTTGTGAGGAGGCAGTATGTCAAAAGAAAACCAGAGGCATGAAGCAGGTTTGTTTGGCAAATAATTTTCTGGTTCATGGACATGATAAGTTTCTTCGTCACTTTCCATGAATGTAGGAGGTGCAGATGGTTCTGTTGGAGGAGTATGCTCAAATGTCGTGCCAGTGTTTCCTTGAGGATTATGAGAAATAGATTCTTCCATTACAAGAATCTGAGTGATATCTACCAATTGAGAATCTGAATCTAAAGAAAATGAACTGTCTCATAATCAACTAAAAAAATCTGAATCTTCTTTAACCATAGAAACCATATTTTGAAAAGGTGTGAGGCCTCGCCTGAGCACTGGCCCGATCTGCTAGAGGGGATCGAAATGCTCATTTTGGATTTGAACTCACGATGGAACCCTCGGGTTCAGATTGGTTGATTTTTGAAAATTGCATTAGGAGTCGCCACCTTAATTTTATTTTATTTGGAAAAAGTTAAGGAAAAACTCATTTTTGACTCCACTTCATTAATATCCCAATATAAAAGAACACTAGTCCTCGATTACCAAAGAGGATTCGAGGACTAGGTTTTCAGTTTATTTTAACAAAATAAGTTTGGCAAGTTTAATATACAATGGCTTAAAATAATTTCATGAATAATTATAATGAATGAACAATTATACAATGCATGAACAATATGCTTGAATTAAAATAAAGCAAAGCAATAAAGAAATAATAGAAGCAATAGAATAAATAAAGAAAGTAATAAATTTACAATATAAATCAAATTAGGGGATACTCCCTCTAGCCCTTATGGGTTTTAGGAGAGTCACACATTTCCCAAATTAAATCCAATAACAAAAGTAACTAAACAAAGAAATGAAAGAAAGCATAAAACTATGCAAAGAAGGTGAAAGAGGAAGAAAGTTTGTTTTAATTGGATTTGATACTTTAGACAAGCATGCCTATGTATCCTTTCGAATGGGAATCAAAATCCACGTAGTTCGCCCTTCTTGCGAAGGGGGGGTTGTTTTAATCTGAACCTTTTATCATGTTTTAGTTCATTGATTAAAAGGTAAGTTGGTTGATTTTAATCAAGTAGAATTTACCAAATTGTTAATTAGGTCAGATTTAATTAACAAACAAAAGCATTAGAATAAGTTAATTAATTCGGTTTCTAATTAACATGCCTCTTAAAGTGATAAAACGAAAGGGATTAAGGGAAAAGGGGTCATATAAAGAGAACGGAGAAAGCAATAAACTATGCTAGAATAAAAAGAACTAAAAGAAGGGGAATAAAAGAAAAGGGAACATGCAAAGCAAATGGAAAAATAGATAAAGGCAATATAAAGGAAACTAAGCTAAAAAGAAAATAAAAAAAGCAACAAAGGAAGCAAATCAAAAAATTCAAAATAAATAAATAAAAGAAAAGGAAATAAATAAATACCTTTTGAAGATGAGGCTTGGGGATGTATGGACGAAGCGGACGACCAGCTCGTAATTTCACCTTCTCGACTCAGCGGAACCACAGCTTTCAAACGGCGTTGTTGGGAATCCCTCGAACTGATTTGAGGGGAGGAACCGCGAAACAACCACCCAAAACCAAAAGAAACTTTAAAATAGAAAAGCAGTTCTTTTCGAACCGAGCCTTAAAAAATTATTTGCTTTTGATCAATTGATTTGATTTAGCAAGAGATGAGTGTATAAATGAGTTTGAAAAGGAGGGTTTATATAGGTAGAGAGGCTAGGGAAGATTTTTACATTTTCTAATGTGGGAAAACGGACCTGAAGTGCCAAAATCGTACACACGCCTTCTGTAACCACACACAGGGGAAAACGGATAGCACAAAAGCCATCATGACCGCACAGAGCCAATTTGGAACTGCACACAAGCTGTGTGAAACTACACAGCCTATGTGTGGTTCCTGAAATGGCCTATGCGGTCACCTACCTCCTTCGACACCTGATTTTACCATTTTGACCCGTTCTCGCTCGTTTCATGTTCGTTTTACATGATTTCAGTTGCTTTGTGCTCGTTATTCAATCCTGGATGATGTGAGAATGATTAGGCTTGAGGGTGCTGGGTCTTAAGGCTCGGATTCTCAGTTTTTGGGATTTTAGCGATTTTGGCTTTTGGAGGTCTGTTTATCGAGCCTAGGTGCCTTTAAGGTTCAAATGCATACTGAAGGGTGTAAAATTAAGGGTTCATAGCTTCCCCCTCATCAGAATTGTCTTATCTGTAAGGCAATTCTGATGATAGTGAACCTGAGTAGGAGAAATGGAAAAAGGAACCAAAGTGATGTCTTGTTCGATGTTTAGACATATTTGGGTGAAAAAATGATGAAGGAATATGGTAAAGGAACCAAAGGGATATCTAGGTGATCGTTGCTAGACATTTATAGGTGGATTGGTTGATAGAAATGAAGTGATATTCCCGATTTGTTTGGAAAAATCTAGAATGAAAGTAATATTCCTAATCTGTTTGGATAAAAGATCCTAAGGCTATCCTAGGATGGGTCTGATTCTAGAAGGGAAACCTAATTTAGATTTAAGATTTGTATCCTAAGGCTATCCTAGGATGGGTCTGATTTTAGAAGGAAAACCTAATTCAGATTTAAGGTTTGGATCATAAGGCTATCCTAGAATGGGTCTGATTTTAGAAGGAAAACCTAATTCAGATTTAAGGTTTGGATTCTAAGGCTATCCTAGGATGGGTCTGATTTTAAAGTTAAATTGATTGGATTAGGTGGAGTACCCTATAACTGCTTGATTTAGGAATTCGGATTGATGATCCGTCTTGATTAATAGAATTCAAATTGATGATCTATCTTAATTCAGGAGCTCTGACTAGCAACCTGTTTAGTATGAAATGCATCTGACCATGCAAAAAAAATTTATGAATTGGATACCTTGAACCTGTGAAGGGTCAATTTGGTATGAGAGTGCTAATCTTTTGGGAGAGAGGTGCCCCTATTTTGGAAGGATGATGAAAAGTGGCTCGGTTATTTGGCCTTAGGAGGAAGTCAAGGCTAGGTTAGGTTTGGCCTGGAAGGTTATCTTGAAAGGCTTAATCAAGTTTTGGCCTTAGGTCGATGTCAAGGCTAGGTCATATTTTTGGCCTTAAAGATGATGAGGTTATACCCGAGGTTGGTTTAAAGGCTTGGTCGAAGGCCATAGACTCATCGGCCTAGGAAGGAGTTATTTTTTAGAAAGGCTAGGTCGGGTTTTGGCCTTAGGAGAGGTCATGCTTGGAAGGCTCAGTCAGGTGTGGCCTATAAAATTATCTTGGAAGGCTCAATCAGGTTTGGGCCTTAGGAGGTTATCTTGGAAGGCTCAATCAGATTTTAGCCTTAGGAGGAAATCAAGGTTAGGTCAGGTTTTGGCCATGGAGGTTATCTTAGGAGGCTATGTCAAGTTTTTCCTTGGAAGAGATCATTCTAGAAGGCTAGGTCAGGTTTAGCCTAGAAGGTTATCTTGGATGGCTAGGTCAGGTTTTGCCTTGGAGGAGATTAGGAAGGAAGGCTCAATTAGATTTAGCCTTTAGAAAAGGTCATTGACTGGAAGACTAGGTCAGGTTTAGTCTGGAAGGAGGATTTAGGTAGGAAAGGCTCGGTTAGATTTAGCTTTTAGAAAAGGTCATTGACTAGAAGACTAGGTCAAGTTTATTCTTGAAGGACGATTTAGGTAGGAAGGCTCAGTCAGGTTTAGCCTTAGGTCAAAGGTGAAGATTATGGGTTGGCTCTGTGTGACCTATCTGTCAAGAGTCTGCCTCTGGACATGGATTTTGGAGGTGATTTGACTAGCTGGTTTGCCCTTTGAACATAGCTCTGGCTAAAGTTAGTTCAATAATCATTAACCCATAGAATTTGTGGGCTTGCTTCATATGGCCAATGGGTTAGGGTTTGCCCTTGGAAAAGATGAAGGTTGTGGGTTAACTTAGGGATGGTTTGCCAAACTCGAGGGATTTAGACCTTAGGGATCAAATGATTTGCCAAGGAGGTTTGGATCTGGAAGGAAGTTATGATTTGCCAATGAGGCTTGGATCTAGAGGGATGGGCTTTGACTGGTTCGGGCCCTTTTAAATCAGCATGAGGATGATAGGCTCTAGGAGTCTTGACTTAAATTTGACTTTGTCAAGGAAACTGGATTTCATAGATCATAAGATACTTGGGATTTTGGTTCTGCCTACGGGCTTAGCCCTTAGAAGATGAGATTTTACCAAGGAGATTTGGGTTTGAAAGGATGGTAGGTTTGACCTTTTGAAAAGTGGGGTAGGGAGGTTATATGATTTTGCTATCGTAGTAAGATTTATATAGAAGACAAGCACAACTTATCTTATTGCCTAAGATTGAATAGACTCTTATAGTGATAGGACTCTTAGGGAGACACTTGATTGATTATGGACAACAACTCAGAAAACGTACCCCTTGATTGATGATAGGAGCTATTTAGCTTTTTGAGCTAAAAGACTTGACAGATGACTTAAAGAATATACCCTTAATGAATGATAAAGGCTATTTAGCTACTTGAGCTAAGAGACGTGATGGATAAAAGGAAGGGTATGTTCCTATTGAATGGGGACAATGTGACAAATGATAAGAAGGATATGCCCCTACTGCATGATAAGGGCAACGTGATGGATTGACAAAAAATGATATGGAAGACGTGACCATGATGGATTAATAGAAGACGATTCAGAAGGCATGCCCTTAATGAGGGATCAGCCGGAAGATGATGACTTAAGAAGATATGTCCTTAATGCGAGATAAGGACATAAGAGACAGAATGATTTGACCGGGATGACCTTTTTTTTAGCTCTAACTTATGCCCAATCCGCCCTTTCGGGTTTTCAACTCAATGAGCTTGCTCTAATTTCTGCCTAAGCCGTCCTTTCGGGTTTTCAACGTAACGAGCTAATCAATGAATTTTGGCATTTAAAGATTATTCCACCATGATTTGGGCTACTGTTTTCCTTCATCCTAGGGCTTTGACCTTTGTCTAGACTATTCTATTGAATTTCTTGGTCTAGAGAGAAACTTTGTAGGGATATCAGGTCTTTTGAAATTGTTGCCATTTGTTGAGGTGTTATGTTTAATTACCCAAAAGTGCAATGGGTAATTGAATTGCCCTTTATTTTTTATTGCTCCTTCTAAGGAGATCACCAATTGATCTTCTTTCGGTTACTTTTCTTTGATTGGAAGCTAGTGAAATGATTGCTAACATGGGCACAAGAAACATCTCATGTTTTGATTTATCCAAATCATGGTGGATTTTATGGTGAGGCAAATGCTTGCCAAAATTCATTGATTTTTTTATCTTTTTTTTTTAGACACAAGAAATATGAGAATAGAGAAGTGCACAAATAACATAAATATTTTATTGCAAAATAAGAAGATAGTACAAAGTAGAAGAAGAATACAAAAATGATAGACTCGGACTCAAACTTAAACTTGGACTTTGAACATGGACTCAGACTTGAATTTGGATTTGGACTCGGACTCAGAACATGGATTCAGACTTGAATTTGGATTTGGACTCCGAATCGAATTTGGATTCAATCTCAGACAAGTCAGATCAGTTGAGCTTGAACTCCTCCATAACATGCTACTTAGATAATGGTAAGGTGGGGTCTGTTTTCCACTTAGTGATAGGTTTGGTTTGAAAATGAAGGTAGGGTCGAGGCATGTCGGTCTTAGCCTCAAAGGTCATGGAGTTTAGATTCTTCATCACTGTTCAGATCGGTGGTGAAGAATTCAGGTTGAAATGATTCCCTTTGTATGCAATCTTCAATCTTTGAAGTAGTCACAACCAAAGCTTTGAAGGTGGAAAGGTATTGGGTTAACAAATGGGTTCAGTAAGTTGGGAGTAGGTTCTTGATAAGGATGTCCACTTGTTCTTGCTCGATTGGCCTGTTTACTATTTGAGCAGCTTTGGCCCTCCACCTTGTAAGAAACATGGAGAAAGACTCATTTGAAAGTTGTCTGGTGGTTTCCAAATCTTGTGTGGTGACATCTACTTCAGTAATGTAATGATATTGTTTGATAAAAGCATGACAGATATCATCCCATGTTCTCTTTTGGCTCTTGTCTGGTGAAAGAAACTATCTCTTGGCAATACCGGTTAAAGATTGCTGGAACAACTAAGTAAAGAGCTCATTGCTAAGTCCCAAAGGCTTCATTATACCCACATATATCTTCAGATGGGTCTTGGGGCAAGTAGTTCCATCAAAACACTCTAGTTCAGACATTTTGAATTTGGGTGGCAGTCTGGCATTAGGAAAGAGGGTCAAGCTGTTCATATCAATTAGGTCACTGCGGTACTTTAGGATTTTGATGGTTCTGTCTATAGCTTCAAGTTTCTTCATGAATGTTCTCAGGTTAGGGTTAGAGAAAGCTTCCTTCCTTTGAAAAGGATTCACAGGAGAGGAAGTAGTAAATTGGGTAATGATGTCTGAAACCTCACTGGGTTGAGGGGTACTAGCAACAGCCTTTCCCTTGTCTATAAAGTCAATGGTTGTTTTGGATGATGAAGTAGTGTTATCATAGGTTTGGGCCGGAACAGGACTGGGCCGATTCAGATTTAGGGTGGTCTGGTTCAAAACTGAGTTTGGGTTGGTCGAATTAAGGATGGTTTGGCTAATCATAGTCCGAACTTCCTCAATGATGGATTTTCATTGTTCCTTCATTTGGACTTGTTGTGCATTAAGAGCGGAGGTAAGAATAGTTTGAAGCCTTTTCTCTTGCTTTTTAAGGAGACTGGTGACTGTGAACCCTTAATTTTGCACCCTCCGGTATGAATTTGAACCTTTAAAGGCACCTAGGCTCGGTAAACAGACCTCCGGAAGCCAAATCGCTAAAATCCAAAAAATTGAGAATTCGAGCCTCGGGACCCGGGACCTACCCATTTGGCCTCTAAATCATTCTCATATCATCCGGGATTGAATAATGAGAACAACACAACTTAACACACAAAAGCTAGATAAATCAAGCCTAATTAGTTAAAAGCTAGCCATTTTTTAAAGGCTTGGTTCGAAAAGAGCTGCCTTTTTAGTTCAAATCTTTGTTCTTGTTGGGTGGCTGTTTGTGGGTTCTCTCAAGCCAGTTCGAGAGAGTCCTAAGAGCCGTTCGAGTAGCCATTAGGAGGCTTTAGTTCCGCTGAGTCAAGTCAAGGTGGAATTGCGATCCGGTCGCCCCCTCCGTCCATACGTCCCGAAGCCTCGTCATCAAAAGGTATTTATTTTCTTCCTTTTTTATTTATTTATTTATTTGTTTTGAAGTTTGTTTTGCTTTCTTTGCTTGCTTTTGTTTGCTTTTTGTTTTCTTTTAGCTTAGTTTCTTTTGTTGCTTTGCTGTTATTGTTATTTCCCCTTTGCATGTTCCCCTTTTCTTTTATTCCCTTTCTTTTAAGTTCTTTTATTATAGCTTAATTATTGCTTCTCCCTTTTGTGAACCCTTAATTTTACACCCTCTAGTATGCATTTGAACCTTAAAGGCACCTAGGCTCTGTAAATAGACTTCCAAAAGCCGAAATCAACGAAATTCTAAAAATTGAGAATCTGAGCCTTGGGACCTGGGACCTACTGTTTGGCCTCTGAAACATCCTCATATCATTTGGGATTGAATAACGAGAACAATGCAACTGGAATCGAGTAAAACGGAGTTGAAACAGGTCAAAACAGCAAAAAACGGCGAAACCGAGCGTCAGAAACCGCACAGCCACCATGGGGACCGCACAGAGCCAATTTGTGAGCGCACAGCCCCTGTGCAGTTCACAAGTTGCCCTGTACAGTCCTGATTGGTGATGTGCGGTCACAGGAAGGCTGTGTGCGGTTTTGGCTATTTTAATTCGTTATCCCACATTGGAAAAAGATAAAAACTTCCCTAGCTGCTCTACCTATATAAACTAGCCCCCCCAACTTACTTCTACACAACTTAACTCACTCAAAACTAGCTAAATTGAGCCTAATTTCTTAAAAGCTAGCCCTTTTGTAAAGGCTTGGTTCGAAAAGAGCTGCCTTTTAGTCTAAATCTTTGTTCTTGTTGGGTGGTCTGTGGGTTCTCTCAAGCCAGTTCGAGGGAGTCCTAAGAGCCGTCCGAGTAGCCATTAGGAGGCTTTGGTTC
>CATKHJ010307374.1:0-11504 GCA_949750685.1 Vernicia montana
AACTAGATTTCTTCATTTTAATCTCCTCTCTCATCAAGAGAAATCAGGTCTACTATTTAAAAAAAATGTATCACAATTCTATGATATGGTATAAACACTTTTTAAGTTTATTTTTTTTTAATAGAAATGCATTCTATAAAATTTAAAGAAATTAATTTATATATATTCATTGATTTCATGTTTGATATGAACGAAAATTTATTTGAATTTCTCAAATTAATTTCATGAAATTTTTTCAAGAAACTTAGGAGTCATTCGGTATGTTTTTTATTTTTCAAAAACAAAAATAAAATTTTAAAAATAAGAATTTATTATTTTTGATTTTCTCTTTTTAAAATATTTCTGAATAAATATAAAAAAAATTAAAAAAAAATTAAAAAAAATAAAAAACCGAAGTAATACCAAATACCTAAATTAGTAATTAAAATTCTCGTAAAACATAAATAAATATTGTAAATAATAACTAAAATATATAAAAACAAAAATAAATATTGTAAATAATAACTAAAATATATAAAAACAAATTTTATTATGAAACGTTTTATGCTAATGTAATTGAAAATTGGAAATTCAAATTCAAAGCTAACTAGCATTATTTTTATATTTATTTATTTTTGTAAATTTAAATTCAAATGGAGTTATCCCATCTCCCAAATACTTTATTTATGTTTGGCAAAAAAAAAATATACTTTATTTATGTATTTTGTATTTAAATTCAAATAGAGTTATGCCATACACTGAACAAGAGTACGAGACAACACCAACCAAATAATGGATGACCAGTCAAATAAGTATTATTGATAATCAAAATTCAAATATTGTAGGGTCTGTTTGAACCACAAAAGTTTTTGTGTTTAATATCTCCAAACATTTGATCTGGTCAAATTAACCTCATCAACCACAAATCAAAATCAAACTTGCTCATATATTACCAAAGCTTTCTCTTGGAAATTTTATCAAACACCTTGAAAGCATCATCTATTATAAAAGGATACTTGCTTCCAATTAAAAAAATAATAATTTAAAAGAAAAATAGTAGTAGAATGAAAGAGGAACCATCAGAAACCAAAAGTTATCCCCAGAAGCAATAATAGATTGCTATACGGTCCGCATCATGGTTCAGATCTTCCAATTCAAAGAAGACCACATCACTTGGTTCCTTAATCCACATTTATTTTGAATTCAATAAAAATTAAAAAAATAATAATAATTAAGAAGAGAGGGCTCAGATTTGTATATGGGTATGAGAGATTTATCAGCACATGATTATCAGAGTGGTGCATGACTTTCTCAATCTACTCATCACTGCCCCCAACCCAAACTAAATCAAAATCAATTCAAATCAAAAACAAAACTAATACAAAAAGAAGCAAACCTGAAAATACAGCTGCTTTGAAGATGCTTTGCAGCTGCCAATATATAGTGATGAAGATTTATCAAGTATCTAACCCTAGCCTGCTTCCCTCAAATTTTGTGACATTTTTACCCTCTAATTTTTTCCAATATTCCCCTCTTCTGCCGTTTTTATTCTGTACCGGGTCATATGGATATGGTTCACTATGGCTTCTGGGCCAAAAGCCCAACGGATTGATAAGCACAAATTCAAGTATTCAAATTAAACTTAATTTTAATTGAGTTCAACTCAAATTAGATATTAAATTTATAACCTAACCAAACATCTAATTTTTTTATAAATTTAAATATTATTTTAAATTATATAATATTTGAATAATAATTTATTTATTTCAGTATACATCAGAGACAATCGGTACCAAAAAAAGGTTCAATAACTTCATCTTAAAAAAATAATAAGAAATAAGACAACTTAACAACTCTATTAAAAATTGCTAATTCAAGCGAAAAACATTAATCCAATGATTCGATACTTACAGCCGCCCGTATGACTAACTCTTTATTTTAATCAATAGCTTTTTTTTTTTTTTTTTTTAAATATTTGACTCCAACAGCATCTCAAACTTAAAACATTTGAGCTCAGAAAACAATTATAATACTACTCAACTAAAAGCTCATTAGTCTTAATCAACAATTTTAGTAACTAAACACATTGCTTTTCATGGTTTTTAAATTTGAGCAACAAATATACGCCTTTTTTTTTCACCATAGACAAATATAACCGTTTATTGCACAACTATGAACATATTATGAAATACAAATATATAACTGTACCTTTTTCATATGAGGTCTAATGAAGCAATCATATTTGTGGTACTTTCATATTTCCAATGGAAATGTTTTTAAAGTTCCATAGTTTTACTCAAAAAACATAAAAAAGTTTCACAGTTCAGATTTTCTTTTGTACATTTTTATTTAACTCCGCAGCGAAATTTAAATGAGCTTCCACGGATGATACTATCTGTTGTATTTTTTTTATGTACATTTTCAGTTAGAAAATATCAAGGTTTAGTGTCACAACTTCACCCTTGAAACAAAACATCATGTGTGAAGAAAGGAACAAGACAATTATGGTTTTTAGCAGATTCACCCAGAGCATTGATGCTGTTCAAAGGCGAGGTCAAATTCAAAATGTCATTTGAATTGTTACTTCACATTCGTATAATGCATGGCTTTTTGGACGTTATCTGCCTGTTCTTGCCCTTGATACAGTGGCTTTGGATTGATGTGAATGTCTCTTGCTGTTAGATAAACTGCTGTCACTGATGCTCCCCTCGACAAGGTTATCATGAGCTTCAGAAAACTCCCTCGTCCATGCATTTAAGGGGACAAGATAATTGTCATCCTTAGAGCTCTTCTTCCGCTCCTCGTAGCGTTTCACATTTTCAGAAATCTGATGTAAGGTTCTATTTATTTTTGCAATTCCCCGTTCCACTGGTTCCACAACATGTGAAACAGTGTACTTCATATCATCAACGATCTGAAAACATTTAAAAGAAAAGTCAGCATGTAGGAAGAAAGAAAGTGGAGTAGCAAATTGCCTGACAGGTGTAAAACGTTAAATCTTCATAATATCAGCACTAAGAAAAAAAGTAAGTTAAGCAAAAAACTCAAATACATTAAGGACACAAGTATCTCACAATTTCACCACTACCAAGGACCACATCACGAACACTCTGGGGAAAATTCAATCGCTTTTCTCTGTCACCATGCTGAGCTAGGCGTAACCTACTGTATCTTTCACAATCTTGGACCTCTTCTGGATCCGAAGGTGATCCTATACATGCATAGTCAGTCATCACAGCTACATTCCGAACACATCTCTCTCCACGCTTGTATGGCACAGCAGGGAAGACATACAGATGCACTACAGCTGCAATACCCATCTGCTTGACCAAACGTGAAATCAGATAGCTCCTTCAACTTTAGAAATCAGATGCAACAATTTATCCTAATATAGTTCAATAAGAAATAGTACAGCACATAAAAAAAAGAATTATGTTGAGAAGGCTTCATGCAGCAACCACTTATTTGTCAATCCATAAAGATTTAATAAGATATTTTTCCTCTTATATGGTAGACAAAACCCTTGCATAGTTTCTTTAGTAGTTTGAGATTCACCTAGAAGAAGAACAATCAAAGGAGTCGTCATCAATGGACTAGTGATCTCCATCTCAGTGACAATTACTCACATTTGCTGAATTGCTCATTAGGCACAATAATCAAATGAATAGTCATATCCAGTGTGAGGACAATATTAAAAAAAAACTTTTGCATAATGCTTGAAATAGTTATTTCGTCCAAGATGCAATACTTAAATCAAATAAATGAACTAATAAAAAATTAATATCAGGTTTCGTGTTCCTTTCCCAAACAAGTATGTTTATCATTCTCCTGTTCCCACTCAGCTTAGACAAACCATTAAAAATACTTGCCTCATTGCCTGCAATTTTATTTTAACATATGTGACATGTTAATGTGAGACATCATATTGTTTAAAGAATTTGAATATTTGAATAAATATGCAGGTGAAAAGCATACTTGGCCACTAAATAATGGATTAGTCTTTCTGCTGCCAATTTTATCTGTAATAAATGCATTAGTCAATTACACACCTCTATACAGATGATGTAGTCTTGTATACGTGTTTTCAGCTCCTTAGCTAAAGAGCCTCTGAAGGCTCCCATGGAGAAAAGAAATGCAACAGCAACACCTTGCCACCATGTCAGGAAAACAATTGACTTGAAAGTCAGAAACTTGGCCAATGGTTTAATTGGTGCTAACTTGTCTTTAATGACAGAATAAAACTGCACAAGACAATATAGGGCCCAGCTTTGACTGAAATTAAGAACAACTGCCAGATATGGGTAGCTGCAAATAAATCCCATTCAGAACACAAGTTAATGAAAATGGTCAACAATTTAGCTTTTTTTTTCTGATTGTATCATGCTACATAGTGGCTGGGGGAAAATCATAGATATTAGGTGAAACACAATTAACTTAAAGTTGAACTAATATTCTGGTTGCCCATAAAGGCACCAAGGCATTTATGGTTATAAAAAAATCAACACAAAACCATCACAATGTATAAGCTTCAAGATGTAGACAATGTTAAAATAATGAATGAGGACCTTACCCATATCTCCACTCAAATTTCCCTTCTCCATAAACCCCAAAAGCCTCAAGAATCATAGCTATGAGTGCACAAATCATCTTCAATATCATCTGGAAAGTAAATGTTTCATGAGCACCTTAAATTGTCAATTTCATGACAAAGAGAGCAATTTAATTCAACAAACAACCACATACATATTGCACGATGCCCACTTTCACAGCATGATAGAAATCAGGACCAAGTTGCCAGTCCCTTAGAAAGCAATTTAATGGAAAGGGATGCTCTACAACTCCATATGCATATGACTCCTCCAAAAGAGGTGTATTAGAAGTGATCAAGGTCTGACTTTCCATGAATTGAATTGTACTTTCCTCCCCACCTTAAAGAAGCAACATATTCTCAAATGAAATTAAGGAGGGAAAATTTTTAGAGATTGGAGGCTATCAGGAAAGGGAAAATTAATTTCAAATGGCAATACCTAAGCATGCTATCAGATATCTCTCAAAGCAATATAATGCAAAAGCTTCATAACAGTCCCTAATTGCTTCACAGTTGAATGCAGCACTGGAATCCAGCAAAGATAAAAACTGCCCAAGAAAAAGAAAAAAAAACAAAAACAAAAACAAATTCACAATTAGTCCACAGGTAGAAGAAAATAGTTTACACTCTGCAAGATCTTAAGCAATCACTAGATCAACAAGTTAGATGGAATGAGGCCTGTCATATGGCCTCAAGAGTTCACATGAAATATCGAAGCTCCTTCAAGCTACATTAGCATAGGCATCTATTTGTAGAAGATTTGTTTTAAGTGGTGATATCAGATCCTGCATTGTGTAAGACGACACACTAACCTTTCTAGCATGCAATAAGTAGCAACTCTATGCAAATTAACAATCCATGCTGAGTTGCTGACCATCAGTCCTCTCTCAAAATAACACAACAAAAAGCTTCACAGAGTTCAGAAATAGTTCCCCAAAGTATAAAGCAATTCAATCCCCATTCAACATTCAGAATCAAAACATCCACAATTAGTACAAAAAGATATACTCTTACAGCTTGATACCGCGAGAAATCAATTTCTAAAACATGCAGGTAAGCAGACTCCAAAATACTCAAGTCACTCAACATCTTGTAGGATTTGCTGGAAAAAAAGATCATACTCCTGATAGCTTGTCCAATTATTTCCAATACTATGACTCTCTTAGCATTAAGAATACAAATGCGTTTTCAAATCATTAGAGTTTCATCAAGTTCCCAGTCGCTGATAAAGCATCATCCTACAGCAGCACAATCTATTCGAAGTCATTCTCTTCCAACATAATAGTTTCCCATATATGTAACCACATAAAATGCAATTAATCCAAAATAAAAATAATAAGTCCCAATGATCCATACCCATCTTGATCAAATAATAATACCACACTACCATTTTTGCATAGCATCACAGCATTAGTCCAAAGCTATGCGCTGCCGGTTCAAGCTCATTATGTGGCTATGACAACATTTGTTAACAAAAAATCAGAAACTAAGATGATTCTATCAGGCATCAGAATATGGTTATTACCTTGTACCAACAAAATGATGTGACATAAAATACCTAACTTTTTACCACAGGTTAAAGAAAATTTAAATTGCGTATTGCAAGCTAAAAAATCAATATGTTGCCTCTAAGCTAGAAAATTGAGTCCATAATTATATATTCTTAGAATATAAATATAAGCAAAAAAAAAAAAAAAAAAAAAAAGGAGAGGGAGGGAGATAGACAATAGGTTAGGTCATCATACCGATTCAAGAGAATAAACAGGAACCATCAGGATCAGTCCAATAAGGAACTTTTGCTCCTGAAATTAAAAATCAAACTCATTGATATCAAGTTCAAAGGATAATATTAAATCTTACAAGCCAAGGGATAGTAAATACTAGGAAGAAACAAGCAAATATATAGTGTCAAAACAAAATGTGAAAAGAAACTCCAAACTTGGGACAAAATGAGTAAATGTAAGAACATACCTCAGGCTGGTTGTAAGCAGCTAAATGCTCAAAGATAAGGTACATAGACAGGAAAAGAGCAACAAGCACAAATATGCTAGCACTGAAGATTGGCCAGCTGATATCAATGGAGTCTGCACCCAAATTTAATGTCCAAACTTTCCCTAAGCTTCTTGTGGAATCGACCAGGGTGAAAAGAAAAAACAAAGAATAAAACGCTCCCCTCCATCCCATGGAGCAGGACCATACAAAGAATGATATTTAACAATTCTATATATATATATATATATATATATATATATATATATATATAACTGGCTTGACAAAATGTAAAATGCTACTACTTCATTGAAATATTAATGTCACTTTAGCATATTCTATGCTCCAAAATGCTTTCTTTCAATCACTTCTCAACTGTGTTCAATTGATCCTGCATAACAGTTGACAGTAGCAACAGTAAAAATAAATAAGAAGTATCAAAATACTAAATAAATATTTATTTTTAAAGAAAAAAAGTTCATCGTAAAGATATTTTCTTTTCTTACGATTCTAAACATAACTCAAATTCAAATGAAACTTTTCCCAAATTCCAACCATTCTCAACTGAAATTCTAAATCAAACAAAATACATTTAGCAGAACAAACCTCAATATCATGATAAAATCGAAAAGCACAAAAACAAAAACCCTAGAATATACATACAGCGTACGCCTGCATTTCCCAAAAATTAGTGCAGAACTAAGCACAAATCACCAAGTTGTAAATAATTAAAAGACGTTGAGCAGGATTTAACCTAAGATTTAGGGTTCTAACCTGGTGGGCAAAATTTTCCCGGGAAAACCTGAGAATTTTGGTAAATTTTCCTGAGAAAAATGAAAATTCTTTTGAGGCTTTTTGGTTAATGAAATAAGAGGAAAAAGAAAAAGAAAAACAAGAAAAGCAAACTGATTTTTGCTTAGGCGGTTGGCAAAACTATACCAGAGAGATTTGTCTCTTTGTAGAATGAAAACTGCTGGTGTCACGGCACCATTACAGGTCTCGCAATAACAGGCGAGATTTAAGACGTCGGTAGTAGTCGTGATTTCAATAAAGGTGTCCGTGGTAGTTGTTTGCGGCTGTGATGATGGTATTTAGTGACGGGCTGTGGTTTTAGGATACTGATGCTTTTTTTTATTTATACAATTTTTATTTTCCATGCGAGGGTACGGTAAGCAAGCCTAGTTGGGACGACAATAGGTAGGATATAGATAGATAATATAATATTTTTATCCATACTAAAAGAAGCGTATCTTTATTAATATATGTATCCGTATTTATTTGAATAATAAATTTTAAATTCGTTATCTTAATAATAGAGTTTCGAATTATTCATTATTTAAGTAATTATTAAATTATTTTTAAATATTTATATAAATTTAAATATTAGTATATAATTATCATAAATTAATATATATTATGTTTAAAAATATCATATATTAAAAAATAAAATAAAAAATTGAAATAAAAAATACTAAAAAAATATTGAATAATTTAAAAGTTGTTCAATTCTCCAAATGTAACATATTAGATACATCATAATTAATAAGTTCAATTACATAATTATAAATATTGTGCATTTAACTTAAAATAAAAATAATAAAATATGAAATAATACATCACGAGTCACTAAAAACATACAGTAAAATTTATAATAAAAAAAATGACAATATTTATCAATTAATAATTAAATAAGAAAATTTTTACAACTAAATTTTACCGATAATTCGAATAGGATAGTATTTTATTGGTATCCTACTTTTTTTTTTTAAATAAAATAAAATTTCATTAATCATCAATGGCCGAATACAAATTCCAATAGAAAATGACTTGACATAGAATCAACTGATGATCAATAGATCGCAAATGTTCAACAGAACATCCAACTGCCATATAGTTGATTTTAAAAAACTGCGACTGTAATAGTGAAATAATGTGATAAACCATTGTCTTCTTTGCGAGCATTTGAAACGTAACAGTATATAGATATACCACTAGACTCATAATAAAAAACAACTTGGAAGACATAACAAAACTTCCAATAAGGGAAGACAAAATAATATAAAAAACAAAAAACAATCTAACACAAAATAATAAAATGAAAAGTATCACCCTAACAGCAGTAAGTACAAACTCATTCACAAGCATATGGTAAAAACGAAGATGGAGAGGCGACGGCGGAAGCAATGAGGTAGAGATCGAAATCGAGCAGAAAGAGCATCGAACGATGGTAAAGGATGACGCGTAAGTAGAAAACGAATAAGTGGAGCTGGTGGTGGTGGTGGATGTGATAACAATAATAGGGATGAGACTATTCATATCAACTCTAACATAAGATATTGGAACCACCGCCGATCAAAATATAAGATGGGCGGTGGTTCAAGAAAAAAACTTAAAGGAGAGCTAGAGAGAAAATGAGAATGAGAGACGGTTAGGGTTTCGAATCCATCAGTTTTTTTTTTATTGGTATCCTACTTAAATGTTATTTTTTCATTTATCAATTTAGGCTTACTCATTACAAATCAATTCGAATATCGTTCGCTTTGACCCAATAGGATTCGGGTGGGTACTTGCCGATTTGGTACAAAATTGTTATCCAAAGGTATAGATCGGAATTTGTAGTCCACGTCAGCAATGACCAGTAGGTTTAGGTCGATGAGAAGGATAATACCTGTCAGCCAACGGCCCAACGCACAGCCAGTCAAGACTCGGGCTGGGCTGGGCTGAGCTGTTTTCAAAATTGGAACCAATGGACTCGATTATAGGTTACATTACACCAACACGATATAACATAGAAATAATACACTAATCTCTAGAAAATAGGACACAAAATACTGAATATGTATTGCAACTTCTTTCAATATATTAGTAAATTGCATATAAAATAACATTTGGCAAAAAAAAAAAAAAAAAATTGTATATAAAATAACAAAAATTAATAGTTGCAAAATTTTGTAAGTAAAAAAAAGAAAAATAATTAAAATATGTTACGAGTTTTTAAAAAATCTTACTAATTTCTTTAAAATTTTTAAAAGTTTCCTAAAATTTTTCCAAGTTGAAAAAAATTAAAAAATCTCTCTCCAGTCATTTTTATTTATTATTTTTTATTTTTTATAAAGATTAAAAAATAATTAATTACTCGAAATTTTAAAAATAAAACGATTAAATTACCCTTATTGATTATAGAGTAATGAATAATATGTATATTAATTATAAAATAGATGATAATAATAGAATTAAAATTTAATTGGTTTGTTAAAGTGATAGATATTTTGAATTTTTTTTTTAATGACAAATAAAAATGAATAAAGGGTGTAATAGAAAAAAAAAAAAAAACCTTTTTAAAGTTTTCCATATGTTTTCGAAAGATTTTAGTGTCAAAACATATTTGACATGGAAACGTCCACTTTTTAAAGGTTTTGTGATAATTTGTAGGTGGGAGATGAAAATGAAGGAGAGGGATTTTGGTATACCCATAATTAAAATGATTAATATTAATTACTTTTATGGTTGATCCTTTATTATTTATATGACTTTTAATTATTTTGTAATTTTTAATTGTGAGATTATTTTTTATTGTTGTAGTTTTCTAACAGGTTTCATGCAATCTAGGCTCGATTCATAACAAAAATAGAAGCAGGACTTCAATCAGTTTTTCGACCGATTTTCTTATCATATGTTCAGAACCAGCCATATATATATATATTCAACTCAAATCAAACCAATTTAACTATGATTGACCAACTTTTAGATAAGGACAAGTCTCAATTTGGGCCGGTAAACCCAAAATCAAAATCGATCTGGCCAATTCTGATTTTGATCCAAACCATTAGCAGGGCCCTAAATTGGATCCAGGTTAGGAATTAAGATTCATGACTAAAATGGATCAAATTTTGGCAAAAAAAAAAAAAAAAAAAAGACTAAAATGGATCAACTTCTTAGGCCCATTCATATATTCTTGATTTCATGCTGGGTAACGGCAGGTGTTTCTGGTTTGGACTTTGGACATAAGAGTTTTGTCTTTAAGCCTGATACAATCCGAATCCACTAGGCCTGCATTTTAAATGTGTCAGATTTGAGAATAATCTTCCCTTGTACTCTTTTTTATTTTTAATTATAATTTTACTCCTATTTTTATTTTTATTTTTATGTTTTTGCTCTCTCTCATTTATTTTTATACTCTCTTTTTTACTTTTTGTTAAAAAAAATACTCTTTGCATTTTGTGGCTCTTGTTTTTTTTTTTTTTTTTTTTTTTGATGATGGCAATTGATTTTGGTTGAATTTCATACTTTCTTTTCATTAATTATTATTATTACTATTAATTAAATCATTTTAGCATCTGTGTTATTTTAATCTTATAAAAAAATGAGTTTATTTCATTTTTTCATATATATATATATATATATATATATTATTTTTATTACTACAAAAATTTAGCTATAAGCAAAAATTTAAATTTATAGTGAAGTAATTAATAAAATAGACCATTTTAATAATAATCATCTAAAATGATTGAACAATCATTTGAAATTTGTCATGTTTATTTTTAATATTTTTACTCTTGAAACTCAAATTTAAATCTAGTATCATTTCCAATAATTGACTATCCAAACAAACTAATTTCATTATTTATTACAAGATGAAATCAAAATTACCAAATTTTATTTCATTCCAATACGACTTTGCCAGATTTTTATAGATACAAAGATCAACTATATAGTCCAAATTCATCACCAATTTATTACTTTTTATTATTAATAATATTACATTACATAAACGTGTTTTATTTATTTATTTTTTTTTATTCTAAAGGAATATCAAGTTGATTATAAATAAATTAAAAATCTATGATTAATATTTTTATACATTTATTTCTTAGCTTTTCTAAACTAAATTATTTGATTTTTTTTCTAAAGTGAATCATTTGGCTATTCAATGGAAAATATTAAA
>CATKHJ010307386.1:0-24514 GCA_949750685.1 Vernicia montana
GATTCTGACCGTGGTAACCATCTTTCACCCAAGAGACAAGCAGTTATGATACCAATGATGCAAAATCTCCCAAAGATACTGAGAGCATCTTCCCTTATCAATCAATCCAGTTGAACCTTCACCCAGAAATGTCTAGAAGCAATCATCTAGACATCACTTTGGTTCATTCCCTCGCTTTTTTTAACCAAATCAGCCCCATCATTCACCCAAAAATATCTAGCCCCTAACTTAAATATCAATTTGGTTTCTCTTTTTGCATCTATTTATCAAACTCAGTCACATCCTCCACCTATAAATGTTTAAGAACAATTGCTTAAACATCACTTTGGTTCCTCATACCATCCCTCTTTGACCATGTCCTTCACCCAAACATGTCCAAGTATTGACCCAGACATCACTTTGGTTCCTTATACCATCCCTTCTCTTGAGTTCATTATCATCAAAATCACCTTACAAACAAGCCAATTTTGATGAGGGGGCAGCTGTGAACCCTCAATTTTGCACCCTTAAAATGTTGTTGCAACTTGACACTTGCTAAATTTCGTGCGCTACACAGAGCCGGTACGGCGGTCCCGCTAGCCGGTTAGAGGGCATGGGTCAGGGGCTAGCGCCTCCTCAAAAAAATGGATTTTTAAGCATAATATTACAAGAAGACTGACACTTTTTCGACCCTGATTGGACTTTTTGTACCAGACAACACTTTTACAAAATTGACCAAATTTTCACCAAAATTGACTCCCAATCTGTCCGATAATTAATTTCGGATCTACCACCACTGACTGGTAATTTTTCAGACTCTAGAATAGCCTGAAAATTGACCCGAAATCCCTAGAAACTGACCCGAAAAGCTCCAAAAATTGAACTGGAGCCCGAAACCTGAGATGGCTCGCGGACGCCCACGTGTCTGCGACTCGCCTGCGCACGTCCGTTGGGCACACCTGGCGGTGTCCGCCAGGAGCATTGGCGGACGCCGCCGACCATCTGGCACGTTCGCACTGACGCATCAGTACGAGACTGATGTGTCAGCCTCATACTGACACGTCCACCAGAAGCTTCGGCGGACACCGCCATCAGGTCTGGCGGACGCGCGTGCATCACACGCGCGTCCGCTAGTGATTTTAGCGGCCAGTCACCTTTTTTCGAATTTTCGACTTTGCCCTTCTTTTTTTCTGCTTTTTAGACCCTTTTTAGTCCTTTCCAACCCCCATCTGCCCCTATAAATACCCCTCTCCTCACCATTTCAAAATACACATTTGAACTCTTGTTGATTGCTATCCAATTGCTCTTTTCTCTCTCTCTAATTAGTCTTCTTACTCATTTTGAGTAATCTTAATTAGTTACTTAATTAAAAATTAATTTTAATTAATTAATTAATTTTTCAATTAGTTTCCACCCACTCTCAATTAATTAATTAATTAAAAATCAATTTTAATTAATTAATTAATTTTTCAATTAGTTTCTACCCACTCTCAATTAATTAATTAATTAATTAAAAATCAATTTTAATTAATTAATTAATTAATTAATTTTTCAATTAGTTTTCACTCAACTTGATTAATTAATTATTTTAATTAATCCTTTTAATTAATTAAAGTTGGGTAATTAAGCAACCAAGTCACCAAATTAATTCCTTTTTCAAAACCAAAACCAATAAAATAGTATTTCGGTCCGGAAAATCACTCCGCTCACTCAAAATCCTCCCAAAGAGAATGTACATCATCTTCTCTCACCAACCCCAAAATCATCCCAAATCAAATCAAATCAATTTGACCAACCCCTAAACCCCTTCACCTCATAGTGGAATGAACTACGTGGATTTTGATCCCCGTTCAATGAGGTACATAGGCACGCTTGGAATCTGAATCCAAGCCTCAAATCCAAATCCAAATCAATCCCCTTCCCCCTTTTATTTTAAAAATGTCAATTTATACTTTCTATGTAAATTGTAATCAATGTTATTTAGTTAATTATTTTGGAGTAAATGAACGATTTTTGTGATTTCCCTAATATCCATAAGGGTTAGAGGAAATACTCTCATTTACTTATGGATGTTTAAATATCTGTTTTTTATTTTTCCATTTGCCTCATAATTATGCCATGCTCACGCATTATAAATTGTCATTAAATACTTGTCATTCATGAAATCCATTTTCAAAAGTCAAATTAAATTTAAAAGCCAAATTGAGATTATTTTAAAATCAAAAACCTAGTCCTCAAGCTCAACCTGGTTCGATGACTAGTGACTTTATTATTGGGTAAATTAATCAAAGATTAATAAATTGGAATCAAATTGGGTTTTTTCTTAATTTTCTCATTTAAATAAATTAGGGTGGCGACTCTCGAATCCTTTTCAAAATCAAATCAATTTTTCGAGGCGATAGCCGCTTCCAATCGTGAGCACCAAAACTCATACCTTAACCTCCCTTAAAAATCGCTCTCGTCTTTCCTTAAGGCAATTCCCAAGCGAGGGGAGGGTCGTTCGGGCGAGGCCTTACACACAATAAATCTCCACTAACAAGATTTCTACTCATATCAAGAATATGGAGTAAGTTAGAAAGAATCACTTTCTTGCCCAAAGTAAAGATAAGATCAACATTTCCAATTCCATACACTTTGGACCTCTTATTATTTCCTATTGAAATTTCTTGTCCATCATCAACATCTTTGTAGGTCTTGATGAGAGATTTATTATAGCAAACATGGATTGCAACACATGTATCATACCACCAACTAGAAATCTTGCCTTAAATTGGATTAACTTCACCAATGACGGCAACAATGTCATCACTTTGGTTCAAGACATTGACTTTTAGTTGTTGGGTTTTCTTGAACCTGCATTCTCTAGCATAATGACCAGGTTTCCCATAAACAAAACAACTCCCTTTCTTAGACTTCTTGAACTTTCCTTGTTCCTTTTTAGGACCAAGAAAATTTCCTTGATTTTGTTTGCCTTTGTTTGGTTTATTTGAAATCTTACTCACCACATTTGATTTGTTATTATTATTATAAGAATTTTCATTCTTATCTCTCACCTTTGATTCCTCCTCGATTTGAAGATGTTTTTACAATTCTTCTAAGGAATAATCCTTAGTATCACGAAGAAGTTTCATTTCCTATAACTTTTCTAAGATGAAGGCAATTTTGTAATAATTGCACCAACTTGAAAAAGTTCAAGAAGTGTAATCTCAGTTGTCTTCAATTGATTTACTAATACTTGTAATTCATGTACTTGTGACAAGATAGGCATATCATTATTAAATTTATACTCAAAATACTTAAATATGAGAAATTATTTCATACCTATCTCATCGACTTTGCACTTGAAATCCAATGCATTCCAAATTGGCAAGGCATACTTTTCATTTGTGTAGAGATCATATAATCGGTCGGACAAAACATTGAGAATGTGGCATTTATACACAATTTCATATTCCTCTCTTTTCTTTCTTAGGGCTATCACCATTTCAGAATCATTATTAGTTAGTGGAGAAATAGGGGAAAGATTAAGATCCAAAATATAAAATACTTTTAATGTAGTAAACAAGAATTTCAACTTGTCTTTTCACCGTAAGAAATTTGTTCCATAAAAACAATCAAGATGAACAAAGTCTTGATTCATCATTGTAATTGTGTTGTTGTCCATTTTAGGATAACAAAACAAAATTTCGCTTTTAGATTGTTTGAAAAAATAATTGTGAGGTCTCGCCCGAACGTCCCTCCCCTCGCTCGGAAAAAATGAATGCCTTAAGGAAAGGCGGAGTGATTTTTAAGGGAGGTTAAGGTACGAGTTTCGGTGCTCACAATTGGAAGCGGCTATCGCCTTGGAACATTGATTTGATTTTTGAAAGAGATTTGGGAGTCGCCACCCTAATTTATTTATATGAAAAAATTAAGGAAAACCCCATTTTGACTCCAATTTATTAATATTAGATTAATTTACCCAAGGATAAAATCACTAATCTTCGAATCAAGTTGAGCTCGGGGATTAGGTTTTTTATTTTAAATAATCTCGATTTGGCCCTTAAATTTAATTTGACTTTTGAAAATTAATTTCATGAATGATAAGTATTAATGACAATTTATAATGCATAAGCATGACATAATTAAGAGACATATGGAGAAAATAAAGAGTAAGTATTTAAACATCCACAAGTAAATGAGAGTATTTCATCTAGCCCTTATGGGTACTAGGAAAATCACAAGATCGCTCTTTTACTCCAAAAATAATTAAATAATTGCTTTAATTGAATTTTACAAGAAAAATAATAAATTGACATTTACATTGAAAATAAAAGGGGAAGGAGATTGATCGGGATTTTGATTTGAGGCTTGGATTTAGATTCCAAGCGTGCTTACGTACCCTATTGAATGTGGATCAAAACCCATGTAGTTCATTCCACTATGAGGTGGAGGAGTTTAGAGATTGGTCAGATTGATTCGATTTGATTTGTGGTGATTTTGGGATTGGTGAGAAAAGATGATGTACCTTCTTTTGGGAGATTTTGATTGGGCGGAGTGGTTTTGCCGACCGAAATTCTGTTTTATCGATTTTGGAAGATGAATTTAAATTAATCTCGAAATAAATTAATTTGATGATTTGGTTGCTTAATTAATTAAAAAGATTAATTATGTAATGACCTGAATTTTTATTTATTTTTAGAAATATTATTTTCGTACGGAAATACAATTATTTAATTGTTGGTACTGCATTGGTATTTAAGTTTCATAAAATTTTGGATTATTGTGATTTTAAAATATTATTTAATTGTAAGTTTATATTATGTTAAGTTATTATTTTAATTAAAAGAATTATTTCAAAATTTTTTTGAGAAAATGTTGATTTTAATGTTAGTATTAAAGTTTAAGTAAATTAATTAGTTTATTTAATTATTTAAAGTAAAAATTTATTTAAATTAATTTTTAGATTTTAGTTATTATTATTATTATTAACGTTACTATCATTATATATATATATATATATATATATATATATATATATATATTAGTTAAAAGTTAAAGATATTATTATTATTATTATATATCAATGTTAAGAGATAGGAACAAAAGTAAAAAAGGAAAGAAAAAGAAAAGCAGTAAGAGAGAGAGAGAGAGAGAGAGAGAGAGGAAAAATTAATTTGATTGCCGCCTTCCAGTCGTCAGAACTGGACACGTGCCAGATCACCAGGAAGAGGAAGCCGAGACGCTTCCAACGGTATCAATCCGGTCGCCGGCCGCCGCCGCATGCACCGCTAGTGAACCGAAAATTTCAGCGAGCAGTATTTTACGCGTACAACGTGATTCCGGAGTTAGTTCGTAAGATTTTAACTCCGGTGAACCTAAAATGTTGTGATATTGATTTTATGCCTGTGTTTTAATTGTCCGAAAAATTACTGTTTTGCATATAATTATATGTTTTTGGGATTAAATTAATAGTTTGAAAGAAATATAAGATTTTTACGAATTTATTATATATTATTTTATGAATATATATATTATTATTGTAATTGAGTGATTTATGAATTATTGAATATTATTTTATGAAAATATATATTATTATTATAAATGAGATTAATATAAAATTATTGAATTGAATTTTATATTGTAAATGGATTCAATTATTTTTAAATATTATGTCGTTCTTTGAAAATGATATATTGAATAAATTTGAGTTATAAATGTGAATTTGGTAATTGAATTCTTAAATTAGTATAAATGATTTTTAAGGAAATTAAATTGATTTTAAGGTATTTATAAATAACTTTGATTATGATGATAATTATTGAATTGGAAACCCAGGAGGGGTTGATGAGTTGAGTTTGATTATTGTGAGCCATGATGACAATTTAGAAGTGTTTATTTTATATTTTGTTTCAGTTGGGTAATATTCTGGTTATAGAGGAGATTTTGCCGAAATCTCGGCATAATTTTTAAAATTAGTTTGAGTATGTTGTAGTTAAGTGGTTAGTATTCTGATAATATTTTGTTATGCAGTAATTGTGTTTCAGGCGTCTCTTCAGTTGCGAGATGTCGCGCTTGAGGAGATCTAATTGGAGATCTGTCTAATTTGTGAGTTATATAGCTTAATATAATGCTCCATTCCTTTTTATTTAATTAATATTTAACTTGTATTCATACATTGATTGTTTGGATGTTATATATATAATTATGCACTATGAGTAATCATTGAACATTCTGGCATATGTATGTGAATGATTTATTAATTATGTGTTGCATAATTATTGTGAATGTTGGATAGTATTAGGATGACACAGGGATCACTAAGAATGTGAATATGATAAATAATGGATGAGCTTTGACTGGTGTATGACAGTTTAGGAGCTTGTTCATCGCTCGCTGCTGCCAGTCGGGTCGCTGCATGGCTTCGGTCAGGGACAGCTGGTACCCTATGTATTGAATTTTTAAAATAATTTCAGTTGGACACAGAGAGCCAAGGTGAGGATCGACTCCCCATATTTAGGTTTAGTATGATTCATGTGGACTGATTCCTATCATTGATTGATTATGTGATTGCTTATATGGATGACATTGTGCATCAGCATTTTCAGCATTCGAATGACACGTTATATTGATAACTATATAATTCATTGAGTTGAACCCTCATTCCTGTTCACCAATTTTTCCCAGGTTGCAGGTTGAACTTGAGAAGTAACAGTTTATATTGAGTTATTCCTACCATCATCTTTCGGCAGTGAAATGTATGTTATTATTCAGATATGTAATTAATTTCAATTTATGTTGTATTATTAAACTCTAACACTCCGCATTGTTATTCTGTCAATTGAAATTTTATACAGAAGTATGTCTTTAGTGTATGATGAGTTTTGAGGTAATCAGAGATTCCTCACTGCAGATGTTATGGATGATGTGATATTTTTGTTAAGCAGGAACCTGGTGATGATTTGATGAGAATGTTGGTATGATTGAGATGAGAGCCTGAGTGGCTTTGATTTGATGTTTTGACAGGTTCTGCTTGACAGGTGGGCTCATAGCCCTTGATTTGTGACAGTTACAGCTGTCATGTTGATGTTTTGTCGTTTAGTGATCAGTCAGGCTTACTACGGGTTCTGGAAGCCTTAAACTTTCCTGTTCCCTAGTGCCGGTCACGTGCCTTCAGGTTCGGGACGTAACAAATTAATTAAGGTTAATTAATTAATCAGATTGAGTGAAGACTAATTGAAAAATAAATAAATTAATTAAAATTGATTTTTAATTAATTAACTAATTGATATTAAAACTAATTGAAAAATTAATTAATTAATTAAAATTGATTTTTAATTAATTAATTAATTGATAATTAAAACTAATTGAAAAATTAATTTTTAATTAATTAATTAATTGATGAGTAAGAAAACTAATTAGAGAGAGAGAGAGAGAGAAAGAGAGTAGTAGATAGCCATTAGTACTGAAGATCAAGTTTGAGTCAATTATTAAAATTCTTTTTTTTTTTTTTAATTGGATAAATATTTATGTTATTGTTTTCAATTGTTTGGATGGATATATATTATTTAATAATAGTTATTTCATTTTATTATTTGAATTAAATGTTAAAATTTATTGCGGGAATCAAGACCTATATTATTACAAGTTATAGATACTCTTGGATTGATTTCTTTTGAATTTTTTTTTTCTATTGCACACAATTTTATACATAACTTAAAAATAAAAATTAAATCATGCTGCATAGCGCGGGTTTTCAGCTAGTTAACAATTATATTTCTTAGCCATTAAAATCAAACTTGATTTCAAGGTTTCTCACATTTAGGGTTTTCATATTTCAAATAAAAACTTCTCTCTTACATTATATATACTATAAACACTCATAATCTAATTCATATATCATTATTGAACTTCAATTAAACAATTACCCAAATGAAATTCAAAAGATTAATAACTTACCTCAAGATTTTCCTTTTTACTCTAATCCATAACTCTTCCAAATAAAGAAGAAAAGAAAATTTTCTCATTTGAATTCTTAGGTTCCTCTGATATCTTGTGTTTAATCTTAAAGGAATGAAGAACTGGGGTTGGATTGAGAGAAAAATTGAAGAATTTTTGCTTTAGAAGGGTTTAGGTTAGTTTAGAAATAAGAGAAAATGGTTTTGGGCTAAAAACTCAATATTTATAATTTCTGACATGTAACGGGCGTTATAACTAATGGTCCAAAATATCAAATTGGGACAGAAGAGAAAGCAACGAGCATTCAAAAGAATGTAACGGGTTTTACCATAGGTGTAATGACCGTTACCATGAAGCAACATACAATTTATGGTCACCTTTTAAAGTTTGTCCTGTTTTCAAGTAAGACAATATGGACTAATCTCACTATTATAGCTATATCTCAAAACATATACACTCAATTGTAAAATTGATTTACAGACAATTATTACATATATAAATGAACAATTTTCATGTTTTATACTTTATCTAATTCAGCCTTTAAGGTCATCAAAATAAATATAAAATTTCAGACTTTCTGGAGGGTAAGCCATTTGAACCAATCCTACTTAAGAAAGAATATCTCATCACACACGTCATATATGGAAAAACTACTTTATGAGTATCTATATGAGACATAACTTTACAACTTTCATATTTCGTACTTTTCCTAATTCTATCATTAAGTCCACGAAATCATAGATGCAAGTTTCTGCCCTAAAATAGAGTATTAAGAATTTTGCACTTAACTCACTTCATTTAACTCATAATCTCTCATAAATCCAAACCAACTCTTAACCTCTTGCCACTTATATTTATTCATTAGAGTCTTAATAAATCAAATTTAATCTATCATAACACTTGGGATTTATCTAGTTTAAAATGCGAAAAATTCATACTCATTCACATAACAATGATCTTGAGCACATGATAAAGCACTTAACATACATTACTCATATAAATTCTTTGCATACATGACTAATATGGAGTTGGGTATTACATATATAGATTTATACCTCATTCTTATAAGTTAATCCCTTCAAATTACTTCAAGTTAAAGTGCCACACATATATATATATATATATATATATATATACAAAATTTATGCCTTACATTTTAAGAAAATGTTTAAAACTGGCTTCTAATGCGTTACGTCAATAATTTTTTAAATCTCAGTTTTTTTAATAATTTATTTTTTTTCTATAAAATGATAGATTTTATTATTTAATTTATTATACTATAAATAAATTTAAATAAAAAATAATTCAATTAAAAAATATAAATCAACCTAATCAATTGAAATTTTACACGTCACGATAGTCGTGTAACATTAAAATTATTAATTATCTATAATTAAAATTTATCATAATATATAAAAATAATATTCTTATTTATCATTTTACAATTTAACTCAAATTTCAAATGCTAAATTATTAAACACTTTATAATCGTAATTAATCACGGATTATGAACACTAACTACTGACTATTATCCGCTCACATTTGACTATCATCGCTAAACCAAATATGCCCTAATACTAAAATAAAAATATAAAATATTTAAGAATCAATATAAATTATTTTTTAAGAAAAATAAAATTATTTTTAAATAAAAAATATTTATCAATAATTTTTATATTAATTATATAAATTAATATATATAAAAATCTTACAAAAAATGTTTAAATTATTTTATCAATGAAAATCATTAAAAAAAAAGAAACTAACTCATTATTAATTTATTTTTATTTAGAAAATAATTTTGAATACAACATGTAATAAATTATTTTATGATTTTATTTTTCATTGGCCCTAAAATTATTATAAATTCAACATGCTTTATAGTTTATATAAATGGTTAATTAACGGATCGCGTATCTAACGGATCGGGCGCCATCCGTTTGTAATCTCCTTCCTAGGCACGCTTCCGCTTCTTGTATATGTTTTAGACAAGCAGTAACCGACAAAACCCTTTGACAAAAAAAAAAAAAAAAAAAAAAAAAGTAACCTACAAAACCCAAATTCTCTCCTGAAAATTATGGAAGTTGGTGAAAGCTCTGCTGCGAACTGCTCCTCCGATACAATCTGGGCCAAGCTTGGTATCAATTTTTTCTTTTAAATCTATTGTAATTCTTATTATTAATAATTAATTATTTTTGTTTTCATGTCCTGTTTGTCTTCCAAGAAAATGCCTTTTCCATTGCCACTATCATTATGCACATAATTTCTTGAAGCCAATTTCATTGTCTTTATATTCAAATTTTGATTTTGATTCTTATTTTTTTTTTTTGCGATAAAAGAATTGTTTTGCTCATGCATGAAATGATCATTTAAATGTTAGAAGTTTTGTTGTTATTATTATTATTATTATTATTATTTTTTCTTTGTAGTGAATTCTGATAATGACAAAAGGGAAAAATGATATTGCTAGATAAATTTTGCCTTCTGGGTAAATCTTGTTTGTTATTTACGGTATCGTGGTCGTCATTGCAATTGCAGTTATGAATTTTGATTATTAAAGCATTTAAAATTTTCAATTACTGTTTTTTGAGAGTAAAATTTTTAATTACTGTTAAAAATAGAATAGACCCACTTTGAACCGTAAGTCTTGATTATGAACTAGCCATGAATTAAGGATCTATTTATTTTCTAAATCTAGCTAGCAATTGGATTCTGCTGCTGACTTTAGATGTCTCTGATTTGTAATTTATTACATGTTAATTTTTTAATGGAATTAGCTACAGAGTAAGAGCCGTTCATACGGTTAGTGTTTGGACTCCTAACACCTAGTCGAGGTGTTTGATAGAAAGTTGAAATTTTTAGCCCTAGCAATCAACAACTAATTGCAACTGTTGAGTCAAACAAACCCTACGGCTCCGTTTGTTTCACATAAAATAACTTGTCTTGGAAAATATTTTTTAAAAAATTAATTTTCTGTTATTTGGTTATCATATTAAAAGTTCTAATTTATAAGACTATAAACATGTTTAAATTTATAAGAATTTCATATTTTTAAATTTTATTGTTAAATATGAGAATATATATATATAAATAGTAAATTGTGGTGGTCGCCATGCGGCCAGTGGTGGTCGGTGACGGTCGCCAGCAGTCATTGGTGGTGACCATCAGTGATCGGTAGATTAATAAGTATATGCTTATATACTTTTCTTTTATTATAACGAGTTTGTTAAAATTCGGAAAATGACTTAATTTTCAAATTACCAGGAAAATATTTTCCGTTGACTAATTTTTCAAAACGTTCCAAATGTTAGAAAATGCAGAAATATTTTCCGTGAAACAAATGGAGCTTAAATCTTCTCTACGATGAACATTTGTAACTTGTCACATGTTAAACTAAAGATGACATGTTAAACAAAAGATGATATGTTAAAAGATGATGGATTTTGATTTTTTTTTTCCCTTGTTGCAGTACCATCTGAGTCAAGATATTCTGATATTGAGATAAGGTCAAATGAAGTAGTTATCAGCTCAGCAATCACATCTTCTTCTCTTGAACAGCAGGAATGGTGCAAAATAACAAGGAATTCAGATCAATGTTCTGCCATAATGCTAAATACAAGGTACTTTTAGTATATAATAATCATCTTTTGTTCTGCATTGTTTACTTCTTATTGTATATTTTTCATTGTCAACAACTATGGGCCATATTTTATTCATTAGGTTTTTGCATAAAATTAGCAGAAGCTTCTCAGCATAGATTAAAATCTGAACATCCAGCATTCAATGGCTGAAAAAATATATTTTACAAACTTATTATTATAGTTTATTTAATTTATTAAGGGACTACAGTGAAACTCATTCTTATTATTTAACATCATGAAGGTGCCGATTTTGTTTGTCAAGTTTTGACATCTTAATTAATATTTTAACAATAATGTTATTTTTCTGCACCTACACCTTGGGAGGCAACATATTGCATAATTAGTTAGAGAATTGCTTATGGCAGAGTTCAATCTCATTGGCCTTGAGTTATTCCAAACCTTCCATCTTTAGTAAAATAGATAAATCTGCTATGGAAACTGATTTAACCTGTAATCTAGCAAATTGCTTTTTGATTTTTTATGAAAAGAATATTGATACATTGAAGTAATCTTGGTGGTTGTCAATGCTGAGTCTTAAAACTCTTACTGATGGGTGTTTTCCATGGTTGTCTTCATACATCTGAGTGCAAAAAAGCATGCTTTTGATAATCGTATTGGCTTTCTGTAAGAGTGAGCTAAATTTCAATGATAAATTTCTCATAGTAGTATTTGAAATTAAAAGCATATCTATGGCTAGAACAATCAGTTGGGTTGAGTTTAAGTTGAAACCTGATACGTCTGGCTTGAAAATTTTGGTTTGAGCTCAGCCTGAAGTAACTGCAGCCTGTTTAAGCTCATCTTGAACCTGATGTAAGGTATATAATACATAATATGAACTGCAAACAAAATAGATTTTTTATAGTGAATATTTAATATTTGCTTGATACGTTTTAGTTCCTATTCCTCTTTCCTGGTAAAGCGATACCTTATAAATTTTCTAATTATTAGGTAATATTTTGGTAATTATTCTAAGGCAGGCCTTTTGAATTTAAATGCTCATTAGTTTTACTTGTGAATTTCTTTCGTTATGTATTTTCCAATCAGATTTTAGACTAACTAATTAAATTTCACTTCATTTGTCTTCATAACTTATAACTTAATAACTTAAATTTCAATATCCATGTTCCATTTATAGGATTTTGATCCTTAAGGAATTTGTAATAAACTAATTGGTTCAACAAACTTATAAGAAAAAGTCTTGAGAAAAGGCTGACCCAAATCTAGCCCAAAGCTCATTATGAATTTCGGATTGTGTTTGGGTTAAGATTTTAAATTTTAATGGGATGATTTTGGTGCAATGTTAAATTGCTCCTTTTTGACTTGAAGGTCACAGTTTTGAGTCGTAGAAATAAGCTATTGTGAAAAAGCCAAGTGAAGGCTGTCTGTAGTAGATCGCCTTGTCTAGACCCTTGTGAAGTGAGGAGTCTTTTGCACAGGAGATGTCCTTGTTAATTGGGCTGATCTTGGGCTTGAGCTCAGGCAATTGTGTTGGAGTCATGCTTAGGCTCACTTCAACCTAGTAGTCCTAGCTATAATCATGGAAAGTTGTTCCATAACCAAATTAAGTGGAAAATTTTTGGATTGCATGTAGTGGTTAATTTTTGAAGCTATCTACAATCTTTTAGATTTTGATACCATGCTTGATGTTGTGGGTAATTTGCAAAGATATCTACAATCTTTTGTAGTGGGTTGGTGTTAAGGGGAATTAACATTCTAGGGTTTTTGATATGGGGGAAAAAGATTATAATTTTGTGAACAGATTAAAAGATTAAATAGGCTAAAAAATATTTAAAAGTCAAAAAGTGATTTCTAAATGTTGGATGGAGGTTTTCTTTTTTCCCCTGAGGGTGGGGCTGTGTCAAGGCCCAAGGGCAAATAGAGGCTTTTGAGGCAGTCATCAAATTAAAATTTTGTGGAGTATGCAATGGACAATGGTATAATTGGTTGCTAAAGAATGCTTTCTTCAGGATATTAAAATTGGTGGGGGAGTTACATCCTGGGGTTGCTAGTAAGTGGGAAAGACCTAAATGTAGGGGGCTATTTCTGTCTTTCTGAGTAACTGCTCAATTTCTGGCTCTCTGAGTAACTGCTCATCAAGAGGAAAGAAGAACTAGGTGCAGTAGAAGAAAAGGAAAATTAATTTTATGTAGTAAACACTCGACATTTGTTCCTCATTGAGATTGGAATTACTGCACCAATAAATAAATAAATAAAAAGAAAAAAAATGCCCTTTTAGATACTGTTGCAAGGAGCTTTTAGTAACTGCTGTTTAATTATTGTGGATTTTTTTTATGATTCAAACATCTTAAAAACAATTTTTGATTTTCTTTAATCAACATATTTCAAAATGGTGCTTTTTTAAACTGTTTTTAATCAACATATGGTGCTTTTTTCAACAACTACAAGTCTACAACTATACCAACAGACCTTCAATGTTCCACTAAAATTCTTGTCTAATTTCCTATAAGTCTAGACTCCTCTTTTCTTTTTTACATACCCCTTTTGTCCATTTGATCGAATTCTCCCAATCGTCTCTGTAAAACAATTGGAAGACAGCCTATTCCATTCTCGAATAGGAGTTACCTAAAAAAAAAACAAAGAATTTCTTTTAGTACTTTCTATATATTTGTATATTTGATATATATTTGTACTTTTTGTAAAAAAGAAAAAGTAAAAATAAAAAATAGATATGTATAAGCTAGATGAAGCAACAATTTTTAGGTACAATGTAAACCTCTTCCTCATTCTGTGCCACATTTTTTAAGTTAAATTTGAACCTTATTAAGAAGGGCTTGCAAATAGGCCTTTGTGCCAAATCTTTTGGTTTGTATAAAAGGTGCAGATCAAGAAACTGCCTTTTTTTTTTTTCCTCTCTCCTTTAACAGTAGTGCTTAGAATTTAATTAATATTTCTTAAGATAGGATTAAATCATGGCCTTTTGTACTGCATTTGGGTTTTACTACTACTCTCTAGGTGTCATCTTCATGAACCTCACACATGCAAACTTGGATTCAAAGTTGACAGTTTTAACCTTAGGTTGTTTGATCATATTTACCTGTGTATTTTATTTGTTATAGGCATAATTTGCAGAATTTTATGTTGGATAATTCTATAGTCGCAGAGATTGGAGAGTTGAGGTTGAGAAAGGTGAGACTTAGAAGGGTGCTAAAAGTACCCCTAAAAACTGAATAGAAACTAGGTGAGACTTTAGAAGGGTGCTAAAAATACCCCTAAAAACTGAATAGAAACTAGAAACTATAAATGAATCTTCACCAAAATTGTTCCAAGGTTCCAATGCTTTTTTTTTTTTTTTTTTTTTTCTGTTGGCTCTAAAAGTTTGGGTAATATCAGTGCATGAGTTACAGAGTTAATGTGTTGTCTATCAGTGGCGGCAGTGGCTGTGGCACAAATGAGTAAAGATCCTGGCTCCTGGCCTAAAACTTGAGGATGCAGCTAAAGTGCTACTCAACATAACTAATGTTTGGTCTATAGTTCTCCAAAGAGCGAATGCTAATGATCCATTGCAGAAAAGAAAGCCTAATATGCAGAAGAGAAGGCCTAATAAGACTTTATCCCCTAGTCACTGTGTTTTGTGTTACAAGGATGGTTTAGGTTCGTTGTAACTTGTTTTCACATTGTGAAGTGGCTTGGGCAATTTTAGAATTGTCTTTTTATAATTTTTGAGGAGCAGTTGATGTGTCTAGAATCTTTAGAGACCTATGTTGTTTTAAAATGGAGAGGATTTAGTGGAGGAAATATGCCTAAATTCTTTAGAATTATGCTTCTTTTTTCAGTGTGTTATTAAGTCTTTGGATGGAGAGAAATGAATGTATCTTCAAAAATCAAATCATGACCTTTAGTTTGTTGTGGGACAAGCTGGTGTTTTTGGCTTCCTATATGGGCTTATGCTTTTGGAGCTTTTAGAGGTTCTCTTTGAATCTTATCCAACTTGATTGTCGGATGTTTCTCTTTTATGTTCTTGTTTGTACTTGTCTATTGAGATATGTGGGAGGATTCCTCATGTTTCAGGCTATACTATTCTTTCTTTCTTTCTTGATAAGGCTTCTTTTCTTATATCAAAAAAAAAAAAAACACATGGGTGGAGAGAAATGCAATTTCTTCAGAAATCAGAGCATATACATTGGTTTATTGTGGGACAAGGTGGTGTTTTTGAGTTCTATGTGGGCTTTTAGAAGGGTCTCTCTGAATGTTATCCAACTCGACTGGAGGGCATTATTATTTTTAATTTCTATTTTATGTTTCTTTCTGCTAGTTTTTTTTTTTTTTTTTTTGAGTTATAGGAGGATTTATTGTCCTCCATAGTTGTACACTCATTTCTTCCTTTCTCAATAATATTTTTCTTATCTAAAAATAAACACAACACTTGTAGACACAGGTTTGAAATTTGCCTCTTACATGCCTTTTGTTTTCAGGTCTCTCTCTTTTTTCCTCTAGCTATGACTTGTTTAATGTTTTTCCCTTATCCCTTCTCCTTTTCTCCTAATAATATTCTATCTGATCAAAAGATTAATCTTCTCTGTCTTGTCTCTCTCTCTCTCTCTCTCTATCTAATTATGCTTCATGTATTCCATTAATCTTTGAACTGGTTTTCTCACTCTTCTACTCCTGATTTCTCCACCATTCTTTTCTGTTTGTACCAATGTTCCCCAAGTTTTACTTGATCTCTGTCGGTCTACATCTTTTCATTGGAGGTGGCATTGGATGGTGGGTTTGGGATGATTGACTGTAGCATATTTTGCAAATTTGGATAGCAGTAATTTTGTACTAAATGATGGTTATCTTGTACTTGCTATGGTTTTAAGGGGATGTGGATAATATGATCTTGGGAAAGGCCAGTGTATAATTGTTTTAGAACAATGTTCTGATATCAGAACCTTGGTTCCTGTTGGTATATTATGTCAGAGATCTAGATCCTTATTCTTTTTCTCATTTTTTTATTTGAAATAAAATATCAGTAGGATTCTCATTTCTAGATATTTTTATCGAGCGTTGACATAATACTAGTTGCATGCTAATTGCACTCTCCTCCTAAAGTACGCCTCTCTAATTAAATGAATAAAGTTATTGGTAATTATTTTATACCTATTGAACAGCTACATGCATTTTCTGTCAATTGTGTCAAAAGTTCACTCTCTTTTATTATTTTTTTTAATTTTTAATTCTTCTATGTGGGTGCTGATATAGTTCAACTGCAATACTTGTTGACGAGGCCGTTGTTCAAACTGAAGATGATATTATTATCAACTGTGGAAGTGAAATTATTCCTGGCCCAGATAAAGAAGGTCAGCATTCATTCACTTTTTTAAATTATGGATTTTTCCTGAGCATTAATTTACTTCGATAACCTATAAGTTTGCAATGTCCGGTTTTATTTGCCCCTTTGTTTGATTTTCTTGAAATTGCTGCGCTAATTGGTGATATTAGAACTCTTATGGATGTTAACTATTATTCACTCATTTTCTAAGAATTGTTAATGTTGGAACTTTGGGAGTTGAATTCTTGCATCTTTTGTTCCTATAGTACTCCTTCCCTAATCATTTACCTTTTTTTTTTTTTTCCTTATTTTTAGTACCCCCTGTACCTAAAGGAGCAGAAGTCCTCAAGTGAGTCAAACAGAACATTGAAGCTAAATCTTAGTGATAAAATAATTTCAATTATATTGGTTAATTATATAAGCCTCTTTTAAAATTTAGGGTTGACTTGCATCATCAAAGAGGTATCTTCTTAGAAAAGGTTATAGGCAGGTTTCAAAAATTGTCTATCACAGAGTGATATGATACTTTCATTCATTAGTTCTGTTATGGGACAATACATAATGACTCTTTTGTCTTGTAAACATAGGAACAAGTAGAAGCAGAAGAGGAGGAGAGTATGGCAGTGTAGCTGTCGTGTGTCTTTCTTCCTATTCTCTTAATTTTCACCCTTATTTTGAATCCCTATCTTCCATTTAGGCCTCTTTATAAAACCAAATAGTGGGCCCTTTCCAAGTCCTATTTAGGCTAGATTTTACCTTTTATATATTTAAATAAATAAATATGCTCCTAGACCATTTGTATACAGAAAATTGTTTTACAAAATTATTTCAGAATTGGTTTTTTAATTTTTTAATTCATGTTGTAATGCAGAATCAAATAGCTAATTTCAAACACTGTTCTTTTCTGCTAAAAAAATTGTTACTTTTTCTAATCAACTAACACTAGAAAATCATAATTTATTGTAGATAATTGGAGTATTGATATATCTCTAACTATAAATTTGAGTCATTTTGCCTCTTTTTCCCCCCTTTTTAATTTTGATAATAGTGCTGGTTGATACAATATGATTAGGGCTGTAATCAAGCCGAGCCGAGCCGAGCCGAGCTTTAGCTTGTTTAGGCTCGGCTCAATATTTTTTTTTTTCCGAATTCGAACTCGAGCTCGATCTTGGATCAAGTTTGAAAATCATGTTCAAGTTCAGTTCGTTTAACCTCGAGTTTGGCTCGTTAATAAATTATAATTGAGCTAAGCTCGAGTTCAACTTCAACTCATTTTGAAACTCGTTTATAATTTATCAAAATACTCAACTTTTTTAATATTTATTTCTAATAAAATAACTATAATAAAAATACTTAAAACTAACATAAAAGCAAAAATATTCAATTAGTGGAAAAAAAAAATCCAATCATAAAATTGAACATTACATGCATTATAAAGATATTAATTAATAAAAAAGATATTTTTAAAAATTAAAATATTAGATTATATAATAAGGAAATGTTAGATTATGTTAATCAGGAGTATATATATTTTAGATAAATTGAATTACCAAAAAGTTTATAAGAGTTAAAATATATTTTTTGGAGTGCCAAAATTATTAAGTTAATAATAATAATCAAGCTGTTCATGAGTTTATTAATCGAGCTATTCGCGAGTATGTTCACGAGTTTATAATCGAGCTGTTCACGAGTCTAATCGAGCCGAGCTTAACTTTGCTCAAACTCGGTTCATTTATTCATCGAGCCTTCAAGTTTGGCTCGTTTATAAAACGAATTGAATGCGAATGAGATTTTATCAAGCCGAACTTCGAGCCACTCGCGAACGGCTTGACTCATTTACACCCCTAAAAATGATACAGCCTGATACCGTGACACAGCTACAGCGATAAATATTGTTATTTAAAATCTTGATTACAAGTAATAGGTATTTATAGGCTCAATATAATTCTAAACCTTAAAAATTTTTGAACTCCTAAAACTAGTCGTATTCCTTAAGGATTGTGTTTGGGCTTCTACAGGAAATTTAAAGTGTGAATGCTCTCCTGGTTGACTGATGACAAAAAAAAAGCAAAAATAAAGATTGAAAAATAATTGCTAAAAAAGTTAAATCAAGTAAAGTTCCAAATTGCTAAATACCTTTGAATCTTAAAACTAAAAATAGTTAAAAATAATCTGACTAGTAACATTTGAATGATTGGAAACATTAATTTAGATAATTGGTCTAGTCCATGATCCTAAATTCCGTTGGATTTTGAATTTTCTGTATTCTGAGCAAGTACATTTGGTACAGTTAACAATTTGGAGAGGCTTGAGATATGCTTGTGAGAGGGATAATAAATTACCAGGCTTTCTCTGCCTTTTTAAATTTAAAAATAATTTTAGAATGCTTTTCTCTTGAAATGTAATTGTTTGTATTTGTAGGATATTTGAGCTACAGATTTAAAGTAATGCCTCCTCCAGAATCCTGCACGCACCGGTTAAAGGTAAACAATCAAATATTATTTCGCATATTGAACATTAGCTCCTTTGAGATCGTCATCTGTAAATGTAGTGATCCCTATCCTCTCTTCATTTCTTTTCTTCATCAGGTCTGTATAGATGCTGAGCATGCAAAATGTAGCATCTGCTTAAACATCTGGCATGATGTTGTTACTGTTGCTCCTTGCCTTCATAATTTCTGGTATGTGATTTTATTTATTATTCTTTTTTCTTTCTCTCTCAATAATAGCATTGTTGTTCAATATTGTTGATTTAAACCCAGTATTCACTGTAATACAGCAATGGATGCTTCTCAGAGTGGTTAAGAAGATCACAGGAGAAACATTCAACTGTGCTTTGTCCTCAGTGTAGGGCAGTTGTACAATTTGTTGGTAGAAATCACTTTCTGCATAGTATTGAGGAGGTGATACTGATACTTTGCATTTCATTCAATTCCTTTGTAAATGCTTTTCATTTTGATCTTTTGACAAAATATTGTATATAAACTTGTATGCACAGGACTGTTTGTTAAACTTTAGTATGTGGTTGTGGATCAATTTTAATTACTTTTTGGACTGCATCTGTGTCATATTTTGTGATTAGTTGAAGTATTAAAATATATCCTTTTATTGCTTTTCTATCACATTCATCAAAGTATGTGTTCTATGTACATTCTTTTTGGCTTTGTTTCCTCCTCTTTGTTTTTCTGAATGCCGTATTACTGGTTAAATTTATATATTAATGTCAGTTTGATGGTTAAACTGCTGCCATGTAACTTATATCTACAATTTTAGATGATAGTCATGGTTGTTTGTTTGTTATTTTTTTTAAACCAATGTTGGAAGGTTTCTACTACTCCCCTTTGTTTATTTATATGCACTTGACTTCCTTTGCAATGTGTTTTCATCTCCTTACTGTTTGTTGTTTAAGAACATGCCTTGTGTTTTGTAATACAGTATTGATTTACTGAAAATTTCTTTCTTGTAATTAAAATGCTGGTGTTTTGTCTAGGATGTACTGCAAGCTGATTCTTCACTAAAACGGTCAGATGAAGAAATTGCTCTTTTAGATTCCTATGCATCAATAAAATCAAATGTGGTAAGTAATTTTATTGTTTTGGAATATGTTTCTCAGACACTTGAATTTATGTGAGCGAAATCAGGGGCAGATTAGGCTTGTTAGCCAGAGAAGACGCATAATTTATTTTTGCGCTTCAATTTACATCTCTCCAGCATCCTTTTTGTTCTTTTGGTTGCAAAGTTCCATATGTGAATTCTCATGTTACAAATTTGATACTTAACTGTACACTTGCACCAAACATTATCACCCTGTTATGATTTCACAAACTCCTGATTAATTGAATAAGGATCGCGTTATCAATATTGATGTCTTGAACTTGTTGCTGAAGAGCTATCTTGCACTAGTTTTTCATTTAACCAATCAATTAATGGATTCCTTTTTTGCACAGTGGTGATGCTTTATTAAAGGTTATTTCAAATTCTTGGGGTTCTAGTTGTTTTATGTTCGTGCTTTGCACTTTTTCTGTGTATAGTAGCATATATGGTGCCTTCTACTGCATGTTAGATCTTTTGGAGAATTTATAAAAAATCCAGTGCTTGTTCTTTGATTTTTATTTTTGATGTATTTTAGGTCATTCAAAGTGGTAAGAAGCTCAATCGTAAGAGGGAACATTCAGTGTTGGATGTGGAAAGTGATGGTGTAGACTCTGTACGGTTCTCATGTCCTCAATGTGGTAATATTAATTGCTTATCAATTCGTTCGTTTCAATATGATTTTATCAATGAGCCTTTTGTCCAGTGGTACTGGAGTAGTCTCTAAGGTTGCACAGTCTGTAGTTCGAGTCCCAGTCGGAGCCAAATTTATCAAAAAAATATGATTTTATCCTTTCAGGCTGTGTTTCTTTGCCATTAGTAATCTAGGAAGGAAATTACTGTTCCATCCATTGTGATGTTGAGATTTTAATCCCATTGCCAAGTGGAAACATTGCCACTAGGTTGGAGTTGTCATTCCTCGGGATGACTAGAGGTTCCATTTTTAGTCCCATGGGAATTAAAGTTGAATTGAAGAAGAGGAAAGAACATGAACAAAATCTCTCTACCATATGCATTTTTTACTACTCCCCTTCTTATGTATTCTCTTTTTGTGCATGTCCTCACCATCACTAACTTTACTCCAGAGTTCAACAAAGTTGAAAATCCTTTGATTCTAAAATTGGATGTTCGTGTGTCTAACTGCCATGAAGAGTCTTGAGTTGATGTTAGGACTCTTCAAACATCTGAAAGATTAATACATATAGGGTTAACTCTTTTTTCTCCCTTAAAAAATAGGCTTTGTTTGGTGTGCTACTTTATCACTGGATGATGACCTTTCTCTGTATGATGCTCTATCATGTCTCTTTTTGTTCATATAAAAACTAGTGCTTTCTGCCTCTCAGAAATCCATCTATATAATAGAGTATATAACTTTGTTAAAGTATTCTCCTATTTAGGCTGTAAAACTAGGGTTTCCTAGTCCTTATTGTACTTTGTATCATAAACTCATTATACTACTTATATGCTGATTAATATAAATATGAGTGGTTCCATGATAATTCTCTAAAAGGGAAAATAACTCTTTCGCACTATATATAGTATTTTCATAGTAGAATTTCTTGATGATGTGTTTTGCAACTTATGCACATAGGAACTTCTATTGTAATTGTGGAAAAGTTGATATCCTCTGTAAAATTTTCAAACAGAAAATTGAAGGTTTCTGTACAATGCATTAATTCTTCTAACACAGAACTAGAAAAGTTGGTTTCCAGTTTCCCAATTTTTTTTTTTTTTAAATTTTTGGAAACTGCAAGTGAGGTTTGGATTTGTTACGTCTTAAGGGTTAGTGTCATGGTAAGTGCTGCTTAACACAATAAATCAGCTAAACTAGACAGAGGCGTGGGACAAAGGATAGGCAAACTTACTGAACCTTTGCATGTGACACATCAGGGTAGGTGAAGAGTGTTGTTGACTTCACTCCTACTGTAGTCAAAGGCATTGGGATCACATGCCTAGGCGTTGATGCGCAGGGAGAAAGTGCCCTGATGCTTTTGAGCTGCCAGATGGGTTTGTTCAGTCAGGCTATCGCTTATTGCATTTAAATGAATGCCTCATGAGGTGAATGGCGTTTAAGGTCTGTGCCTTCTTGAAAAGAGGCCATGAAGTCTTTCTTTACCTAATAGTCCATCTCTTCCACTTAAAGTAGGGCTATCCTAGTCAATTGCAGAATTGTAGTTTTTTTTATTAGGTAGACTTTTCAGCAAATGTTTGTCTTAAATTGTTTCTTCCATGTTTTCTATTGTTAAATTACTGGCAATCTGCTGTTTCCCATTGGACATCCCAAGAGAGTATGTTCTCTCTCTCCCTTGTTTATTGTTTCATATTTTTCCTTTTCTTCTACACTTTGTTTGTGGGTTAGGGAAAGAAATGGAGGGGGGGAAGTGAGGAATAGAATTTAGGGGAAGAGAATAACCCTTTCTCCTCTCTTGTTTGGAATGTGGTGAAAAGGAGGGAAAGAAAATATAGGAAAAGACAAGTAAGTAGCTATGTGAAGACAAAAGAGAAATTGTTCCATGGGCAAAAATGTAAATTAACTTGAAATTGCATTAAAAAAAAGTCACTTTCCTCACCCTTTCTCTCCAATTTTGAGAGAAAAACTTTTGTGGGGTGTAGGGGAAAATCAATATTCAAAAACTATTCCTTCCCTATTCCACAAGGCTCCCAAATGGTAGAAAATATTTTTCTCCACCTCCTTTCCTTTCCCCAACCTTTCCACCCTTCTCAAACAATGTGTTAGTCTTTTATTTCTTTTTTAATGTTTCTTTTTCTTTCTTTCAATGCCTGCAACATTAATATACTCTTTTTGAACTTTCCTAAAGAATATTTTCTTTCCTATTTCTTGCTTTCTTATTTTTCTTATATATATATATATATACACACACACACACACACACACACACACACACTAATAAAATTAAATGATGGATTAATTATTCTATAACTATTTCTTATAATATCATAATTTATTATAATACTATTAATTTCAGATTCTTTAAGGGTCCATTTGGATAAATGATAATTTGAAATTATTGTGGATTTGGATTTGAATTTCAAGTGTAAAACTATAAAGAATATGCATGATGGCAAATTCCAAATGCTCATTCATTTCAAATGACTAGCTTCCAAATGGACCCTAATTTAGAATGAAAGCGTTTACTCTGATCTTCAAGAGCAGGTATCTGAGTTCCCTATGTGATGTAGTCAAGGAAAAAGAAAACAAGATTTAGGAATTATTTTTATTTAATTTTCAATTATGATTTCCAATTTTCTCATCTAAATTATAAATTAGGAAATCTAAGGTTTTAGTATTATTTAGTAAATTTAGGGTTTTATAGCTATTTAGGAATCTTTTTTCTAATTAGGAATATTTTAGTAGTGCGTTCTTTTTATCCTATTTAATACTTGGTTACTTAGTTTAATTTTCCTAGTTAGTAGTAGTAGTATTAAATAAATCTCTATAAATACTTATGCAACCTACTATTTTTTATCTAGTTTTGGGAATGGAATAATTAGAATTTGGTTTGAAAAGCTTGGTGCCTAGTTGTTCTTTTGTATTTTTAGTTTTCTTCTTTTGTTGTTGCTGCTACAGTACTCTCAGGTACTGTTCACACAACCCTCCAAACACCATTTTCTCTGTGTTTTCCAATTTTCTTCCTGGGTTTTACATCAAGTGCTCTACGTAACTGTGTCTTTCTTCCTATTGCACTCTATATTATTTATAACATTTTATTTTGCAATAGTTAAGAATTACCATTAATACTTTTGTGTTGTTCAGTATTATTCTTTGTTTCATAGTCCTGGCCTACTTACATCTAGCATGGATTTAAATCGCGGTCGCGGTCATTTTCGCGGTCGCGGTCGCGTGTAACGGTAACGGGGTCGTCGCGGCCATAATGTAACGGTAACGGCCAACCGCTACGCAATTTTACCGAAAAAAATTGCAAAATGAGAAATAATGACATAAATCACTAAATTTAAGAGTTATAACTAATTAATAAGCATAATACTCTATAAATAAAGATTCAACATGTATAATTTTTGACCAAAATTATTAATTTATTATAATAAGTAGTGTTCCTAGTTACTACTAC